>DF360120.1:1304-22693 GCA_000787875.1 Solanum virginianum | reverse complement strand
GTTACCTTGGTACCAAGACCTCTTTGGAAGGACCTCCAAAAGTGAGAAGTGAATTGAGCACCACGATCCGATATGATAGACAAGGGCACCCTATGCAACCTAGCATAATCTTCGGCCCCATAAGTAGTCTTAACCGATAGGAAATGAGCCGAATTTGTCATTCTATCAACCACAACCCAAATAGAATCGAAATCCTTTCTAGTCTTAGGAAACCTAACTTAATTCATGAATGTACAATCTAGCATACTTTTCAATCCCATAAGTTGTCTTGACCGGTAGAAAATAAGCCGACTTTGTCATTCTATCAACCACAGCCCAAATAGAAACAAAACCCTTTCTCGTCTTAGGCAACCCAACCACAAAATCCATGTTGATTTCCTTCCACTTTCAAGTAGGAATATCTATATCTTGGGCTAGGCCACCCGACCTTTGATGCTCGACTTTCACTTGTTGGTAATTATGGAAACCGGACACAAACTTAGCAATGTTTTTCTTCATACCATCCTACCAAAACACTTCCCTCAAATCTTTATGCATCTTGGTAGAACCAGGGTGAATAGAATAGGAAGAATTATGAGTCTCGTTAAGAATCTTCCCTCTCAAGTCATCAACACAAGGCACACACAATCTACTTTGGTACCTAAGGGCACCATCTCCCCTTTAGGAGAAAACTTCCACCTTACCATCTCTCACCAAGGCCTTCAATTCTAGCAAGGCAGGGTCATGATCTTGCCTTGCCTTCACTTTCTCAATCAATGAAGATTTGGAACCATCAATCACCACTACTCCACCATTGTCAACCTCCTCCAACCTAACTCCCAACCTAGCCAACCGATGGACCTCTCTAGCCACCTCTTTGCCACCATCATCAACATGATCTAGGCTACCCATAGACACCCTAGCCAACCGATGGACCTCTCTAGCCACCTCTTTGCCACCATCATCAACATGAGCTAGGCTAGCCATAGATATCCTACTCAAAGTATCGGCCACAATATTAGCCTTACTGGGGTGATAATGCACACTCATATCATAATCTTTAAGAAGCTCTACCTACATTCGTTGTCTTAAGTTGAGATCTTTTTGGGTGAACACATATTGAAGACTCTTATGATCGGTAAATACATCGACAAGCACTCCATACAAATAATGATGCTAAATTTTTAAAGCAAATACCACGGAGACCAATTCAAGATCATGGGTAGGATAATTCTTTTCATGCACCTTAAGTTGTCCAGAGGCATAAGCTATTACCTTACCATTTTGCATCAAAACACATCCCAAACCAATCCATGAGGCATCACAATACACAATAAACCCTTTCGGTAAAGACAAGATAGAAGCAGAGATAAGTTTATTTTTAAAAGTTTGGAAACTCTTTTCACACTCATCGGTCCACACAAATTTAACCTTCTTTTGAGTCAACTTATTCATAGGAGAAACAATAGAAGAGAACTCATTCACAAACCTCTGGTAATAACCCGCTAAGCCCAAGAAGCTTCTAATATCCGATGGAGTCAAAGGACTAGGTCAATTTCTAATCACTTTCGTCTTTTTAGAATCCACCTTAATACCATCCCCCAACACCACATGACCTAGAAAGGCAACCTCTTACAACTAAAACTCACACTTCTCATACTTAGCATACAACTTCTCTTCCCACAATTTTTATAGCACCACCTATGAATGACTCACATGCTCCTCCTCACTATGGAATAGATCAAAATATCATCAATGAAAATCACCACAAACAAATTAAGGTAGGGTTTAAATATCCTATTTATAAGATCCATGAAGATAGTTGATGCATTGGTCAACCCAAAAGACATAACCACAAACTCATAGTGCCCATACCTAGTCCGAAAGGATGTCTTGGGAATGTCACACTCCCTCACTTTCACTTGATGATACCCGGACCGAAAATCAATCTTAGAGAAGTGACTAGCCCCTTGAAGTTGGTCAAATAGATCATCAATCCCTAGTAAAGGGTACTTATTCTTGATAGTGACTTTATTAAGTTGTCGGTAATTAATGCACACTCTGAGGAACCCATCCTTCTTCTTCACAAATAGCATCGATGCACCCCAAGGTGATTGACTAGGCCTAATAAAATCCTTCTCTAATAAATTCCTCAATCGTTCCTTCAACTCCTTTAACTCCACCGGAGCCATACGGTAAGGGGGAATAGAAATAGGTTGAGTATCGGGAAGGAGGTTTATACCTGTCGTACCCCTTTTTTAAACTGATCAAAGATAGCTCGCAACATCCTGTGGTTGTGCTCTCTAGTTTTTCAAAAAAATGTTTTAGAGTCGCCACCTAATTTTAAGGAAAATAATAGGAAACCAATATAAGAAAAATATAAATATATACTCTGTTTTGATTTGCGAAACCAGTAAAATTCTAGGTAAGGGTTTTGGTTACTCGAGGGGAAGGTATTAGGCACCCCTCAGAGCCTATCCGTAGATAGTCCTTAAACATATCTTAGGAAAATACAATTAGTGAAAAATTATTCAGTTATTTTCCTAAAATATTAGAGAAAAAAATAATTATTTTGAGTTAGAAAAAAAAATAAAATACAAGGTATGTCATATGTATTGATCATAATATCCGTGAAAAGTTTTAATAATATATTATTATTATTATTATTTATGAAATGAAAGTAAATAATCAATACAATAAATTAATGAACTTGAAATGCGTGGTTAATTTATATGTTAGAAAAATATAGGCGCATGTTTAAAATTATATGAGATAAATAAACATATAAAATTTTATCGTAAACAATTCATGGAAATATTGGGTATGAAATCTTATCACTTTATTTACAAAATATAGGCGCATGTTTAAAATTATATGAGATAAATAAACATATAAAATTTTATCGTAAACAATTCATGGAAATATTGGGTATGAAATCTTATCACTTTATTTACAAAATATAGGCGCATGTTTAAAATTATATGAGATAAATAAACATATAAAATTTTATCGTAAACAATTCATGGAAATATTGGGTATGAAATCTTATCACTTTATTTACAAAATCAATATGAAAGATGAAATAGGATAGTTTTGTGTAGATATATAACAAAATATGTAATTTGAGTAATAATTCAATGAAATGAGATTTTTGAGTGGAGATTATTTTTTTATTTATGTGCACTTATATAATGATAATAACTACATATCGTAGTAAATATATGGTACAATATCAAATTTTATGTTTTTGCCTACAAAAAAATAACATTCATAAAAAATGATGGATATAATACTAGAATATGGCTTGTAGAAAATGATATGCCAAGTACAAAGAAAATTAAGATAAAATATAACTTGTGTATAGCATATACATATGCATACCTTATATTATTGAACTTGTTTAACAAGAAAATAGTCTTGAAAGGTTATCTAAAAAAGGACCATTACATCTTGGAGATGTTTATTTTAAAAGGTTTAATAATTTGTAAGAAATTAGTCAATAAAGTTTAAAATGATCAAATACATTTTATTTTATTATTTATACAAAAATCAAATAAAAGATTTAAAATGACCTAAATGAAAATATTACATTTTATTTGAGAAAATCAACTTAGAACCTAAAGTGGCCTAATTTTGGGGGTCCATTCTATGATTATATTAATCTTATAAAATATTAGATCAACATTCACTATGATAAATAATTTATTTCTAAAGGTGATTATTTGGGCTGTTAATTAGTTTGAAAACTTTAAGTTTTAATAGGGACTTTGATCTATTGCAAAAGAAACCTTTTCAGAATAATGATTTAAAAAATTTGTCAATACTACAAACGTCAACACTAGATTCGTTAGCAAATAATGTTCATCACAAAATAATCTACAAAATAAAAAGAAAAAAAAGTTAGCTAATGTATTAACGTTCATATAAAAGAATATTAATTGATTAATATGACAAGAAATGTAATCAAATGGTGATGGGGAAGGCCAAGAAATGCTGACTCCTAATTTATGAGACTCCGAGTGTAGTGACGATCCTAATAGCTGTTGGCTCAATATTTTGGGTCAAAACGAGTTCCAAAATAGAACTCCAGCTCTCGAGGTGTACATGAAAATGTAAAGGAAGATAATTAGAAGATGATGTACATTAAAGTTTTGAATTTCTAGTAATAGCATGTTAAAATATCATTTACTTTTCTATTTTAAATTATCATCAGCTGCTTACACAGAAAGGTTTTTTGGCCAAGATTTGTGATACGTAGCAATATGAACAAACCCAAAACTGATCACTTTTATTATTAATATAGTAGAAAATTACATGCAAAATAGTTACTTTAGTACACTAAATGCAGCGGTTAAGAATCTTTATAGTTAAGTCATATTTTGAAAGATTAAGTCAGAGATCTTTCTTACGATTAATGATTTTACAACATGCTAGTTTCAATATGGCGAAGAAGATGTTCAAATGACATTTATAGCACAAATTCTAGGAGAATTTTTCTTTTTAAGATATAAGTGATTCTTTCCTCATCTATTTATGTTCATACATTGAATTAAGCAATACTACACTATATAAGACACCATCAATTCAAGTATTTCTCTAAAACAAATGATGAGAATATAACATTCAGTACATTAATGGAAAGCAAAGTAGATATGTCAAATCAAACTTTAGTTATTTCTCCTTTTTCTCAATTTATTGCCACGATAATATGGAAGTTGCACTTTTCACAATCTTAATATGCCTTCAACTATGATAATGCGTTCCCAGGAGAATAACATTAATACTTATTTCAAATATAAAACATAAAAGGGGATGGATACTGGCTTACGTAGAGCAGCAAACAAGGGCTTCAATGTCAAGGATTCTGGTCACCACTTTCTCCAAATCCAAAATTGAAGCCGAGAAAGAAAGAAGGACAAAATAACTTCAGATTGTATTGCTAGAAGTATGTTTCCATTTTTTTTATGAAGTCACTGTGGTCTTTCAGTCTGTGCTTGGTGTTTTTTCGTTCTATCTTTTGATGTCTTTGGAGTGAAAAACCACTCCTACTTATAACAAGATTAGGATTCGTTTTGGGAAGAAATTCGTTAAGGGATCTTTTCTGATCAATTTGATAGAGACGTTTTGGAGGCTATTTATGACGGAATCCATGAGTAGATCTTGAAGATCCTTCCTTCTTCTATGATTTTGACCGATTTCTGAACGGGAATTATGCCGGTGATGGTGTCAGGCGGCACTTGAAAATAGCGGCAGGTGTCGGGAGACTATGGTGATATGTGTCAGTAGAGTAGAAAAAAATATGATATGGAAAATCTGACGAAATTTGGGCAAAGAAGAAAAAGAATAACAATGAGCCTATGAACTTACTTGGAGAAAAATAGAAAAGAGGCATAGGGTGTGGAAGACAAGAGAAGATAGTCTAGATTAATTAGGATCGTCTGATCCTTTTGATCAGACGGTTACAAATAAATCAGGGAATTAAAAACAGATTATATCCAAATTAATAAGGTCCGTCGGATTAAAAATTTAAGGGCTAAGGTTAACAGAAGAATCACAATCCTTGTGTTGCTTACGTGGTGCACATGAATTGGTTGATTTGAGGGGACTTGGATTGTCAAGTTTTGCTCAAACTTGCCTAATTAAATTGTGACCGATTCATTTATTAAATAATCATGTTCCAATTAAAAATAAGTATTTTGCAAGATTAATTATTTAGACAAAATTTGATCATTCTTAAAATAAAATTGGTACGGATTAGTAAAAAAGTCAAATGATTAAGCTCCCTTTTTGAATACTTATTTTCAAATGATAAAAATTATTCAATAAAAAAAAATGAATTTGACACTTTAAAACGATATTTATTTACCATAATATTCTCAAAAATATGAAAGAAAGTAGTTCAACATTTGTATATACATGTAAATATATTTTTAAATAGTTAATTTTTATCAAAAATAATTTTCATAAAATGGTTGATCAAACATAATAATAATAATAATAATAATAATAATAATTAAAAAATATTAATAACAACAACAATAATAAACAATATTAATCTTAAAGAAACGTTGGTCAAAAAGGAAAAACAAAAGTCGGGGACATAGTGATACTACTTTGGACTAAACAATTATTATTATTATTATTATTATTATTATTATTATTATTATTATTATTATTATTATTATTATTATTATTTCTTTTTATGGTTCATGCAAGATTTAATTTTGATAAATTAAATTAATCGGATCAAATCTTGTGAAGGATAAAACATTATTTTTATTACATAATAATAATGATAATAATAATAAGAAGAAAAAAAATTGGTCCAAAAACTTTAAAGTGGTATTCGTTTTCTGTGAATATCTAAAAGAATGATAAAACATATAATAAATACTTACATTCTATATATGTTTGATTTTAGTAGTAGTAGTGATAAAATAATAATAACAATAACAATAACAATAACAATAATAATAATAATAATAATAATAATAATAATAATAATAATAATAATAATAATAATAATAATAATAAATAGTAAAGAAAACGTATGGTGGGTTAGTCAAAAAGAAAAAGAGGGGACAAAATGATCCTACTTTTGACTTTAAATAAAATAAAATAAATAAAATATTAAAATACATAGATTAATTAATCTAATGGTAATGAAATATTTTTTTTTTAAATCACTATGATCTTTTAATTATATATACACAATATGAAAGCTTAATTAATTTAATATGGAGAGTGAAAAGTTAAAAATTTAAAATATATTTTATGACAATGTCTTCTAGAGACAATGGTAATAATAGTAATAATTTGTATGGATTAATAATAAAATGGATTAGTCAAGCTTCTTCATATGGAAGTATTACGTGTAACGAGAAATTATATTTAATCAATAATTGATTTAGCACTTGAAATTTATCATAAATATCTCAAAAAAAAGCTAAAGCAAGTAGCAAATATTTATTATATTTAATTATAAAAAATATGCCTAACTTTTATTAGAAATAATATCCATAAAATGATTTATCGAATAATAATAATAATGATAATAATAATAATAATAATAATAATAATAATAATAATAATAATAATAATAATAATAATAATAATAATAATAAGACAATCTATCAAAATACAAGTAATAATAATAATAACAATAATAATAATAATAGTAAAAAAATCTCATAAAGGTCTTTATTATTTTTTTTAAAGAAACCTTTTTAAGGGGATTTAGCTAATTAAATACGGCGAGCCAAAATTGGGTGTCAACAACTTGCCCCTTTCTTTGTCCATGGATAAGAGTAATGAAGGCATGGACAAAGAAATATTGACACAATCCAATTTTGGCCAACCAAAACAGTCTTTTGGGCAACAACTTGATATTTTTATGGAATCATGGCTAAACTCTGGTTTCTAAGTTGCCTACATATCTCAGGTTTCATGAGAAATCAAGTCATATGTAGTTCGTGAGGGTAAAACTATAGCAAATTTTGATCAAATTCAAAAATTTCTCCAGTTTCAAATTATGGAAATATCGAATTTTCTTAGGTGATGAAGTAAGAAGAGGTTAGTATGATCAAAACAACCACATTCAAGCTAAGGCAACTTACAATACCGAGACATGGGGACGAGGTCTAATGTAGTTCTAATGGCTAACTGGGAAAGAGAAATGTTCTGTAGCAATTTCTACTGGAAACCTATGATAGGGAGGGAAAAAGAATGCCTAGTATCGAGTTATGGTGGTACCGAGCTAGGAAAGTTAAACAAAGATTTGAACATGAGTTTCTGGAAATCAAGTCGAGTTTTGAAAGTGAATCCTTGATGTAGCTAGGGATGCTTGACATTCCACTAGCTTGCCCTAGTTTGCTGCTAAGATAGTATTCCACGTTATGATGTGTTGTCCTGCAATGATCAGACGGTTACGATGCTTGACATTCCACTAGCTTGCCCTAGTTTGCTGCTAAGATAGTATTCCACGTTATGATGTGTTGTCCTGCAAAACAGGTAGAAAGGTGAAAAGCACCTGTTGTGATTCAAAATTATAAATAAAAGTAATAATGTAAAGAGTAAAGTGTAGATATTCAAACGATCATTGATGCCTTTGTCTTGTGGTGTGAATGTGATGTAGGCAAAGCAACTTGTAGTGTAGAAGCCTCTGACTGGTGAAGCTATTATAATGTAACACCTTTATCTGGCAAGTCAAAATTGTGATTTAAAGCCCTCGACCAGCGGGGCAATTGTAATGTCACGCCTGTATTTGGCGATGCAACACTTGTAATGTAAATCTCCGACTGAAGGGACAATTGTAATGTACTGCCTGTATTTGGTGGTACAAAACTTCTAATGTAAAGCCTCCACTTAGCAAGGCGATTGTAAGGTAACATATGTATCTGATGTCGCAAAACTTGTAATGTAAAGCCTCTACTTGGCGAGGCAATTATAAGGTAATGCATGTATCCGACGTTGCCAAACTTGTAATGTAAAGCCTTCACTTGGCAAGGTGATTGTAAAGTAACACCTGTATCCAACATTGCAAAACTTATAATATAAAGCCTCCACTTGGCAAGCCAATTGTAAAGTAATGCCTGTATCTGGCGATGAAACTTGTAAGATCAAGCCTCCATTTGGCGAGGCAATTGGTGATGCAAAACTTGTAAGATAAAGCCTCCACTTGGTGAGGCGATTGTAATGTAATGCCAGTATCTAGCGATATGAAGTATAAAATTTAATTGCAAGTGTATGACGAGATTGCTAATACGCGTGCCCCTGATTGATGGAGCTTCGATAGTGTTGTTGTATTGTAGTCCTTGACATGTAGAGCATTGCTTCTTTTGCTTATATATAGGCTCCGAATGGTAGAATCTTGATGATGTTCGATATGTACAGCCTCCAAGTTGTGGAATTTGAACGATGTTTGCCCTGTATAATCTTCAATTGTTTACGAAGTCTGAACGATGCTTGCTATATACACATCCTCCAATTGATGGAGTCTGAATGGCATCGGCAATATGTAGTCTTTGATCGGTATGTAAATGTTTGCTATGTACATCCTCCAATTGGCAGAGTTTGGATGGTGTTTGCTATATACAGTCTCCAATTTGCAAAGTTTTGAATGAAGTTTGCTACATGCATCCTCTAAGCGATGGACTTTGATGCAACTAGATGTAATTTCTCAATTACCAGAATTTTTCAACGTAGTTAGGTGGTAATTTTCGTTCTATATGGCTTATTCGATGTAGTTAGATGGTGGTCTCTAATTGGTGTAGTTATTCTTGATGAAAAGCAAATTATCCTATTTGTCCAATGGGGGTCCCCCTTTATCTTCTAATTCGAATCTCGAGTGTACCTGCAAAGATTTAAAATGGAACCATATTAGACAAAAAATGGGTAGCATACCAAGAAAGTAAATAGGGAGAAAATATTTTGGCTTATGTTTGGAATGAGTCGAATGACGTCTCCGGTCGTGCCCCCAGACTTGATGTTGGCTTCCTTCATTTCTTGTCTTCCTGTACTCAAAGAAAACTTTTTATTTTGGGAGGGGGTGTTGACTTGTGTCGACTCTCGAACTTTAGCCTCGTCATCAAAAACCTTCAATACTTCTTCAATCCGCCCTCAATCTCTTATCCCGGAGCCTTGGTAGGTAGAACAGTAGGGAAAAATATATATAGATAAGGGAGTATATTGCGTATATATAAGTATATGTATATATATATATAGTAGTCCTTAATCATTCTAAGGTTATGACATATTTTGAGATCCATCGAGCTTCTGTATATCCAAATATAGTTCTTCTTATATTTTTATCTTCTGATGACGCTTATCTGAATCTTCTAGAGATTTGTTGCTCTTCAACAATGCATAAATAAGGAGCCTGACCCAGGCTGCCTACGTATCTAAGTGGAATCAGGTTGAAACATAGTTCGATTACAGAAGGAGAAAATAAAATATGTAATGCAATGACCGAGCCTGACTTAGGCTGCCTATGTATCCAAGAAAAATCAGGTCAAAATATAGTTCAATACAATGAAGAAGTGAAAAACATAAAAGGACCGAATCCGAAAAGGATTGCCTACGTATCCCACCAAGAGAAGTCAGGTCGAGTATAGTTCTAGATACATAGAAACAATGATTTTAGATTTTCTAAGGTGATTGAACCTAATATGATTGCCTACATACCCCACCATGGGAGTTCAGGTCGAGACGTAGTTCTGTTACATCAGAAAAATACAGAAATAAAACCAGTTTTGATATCTTTAGATGTACTATATCTTGATGGCGTCTGAATTGATTAGCTTAGTGCTCACTGTGTCGTCCATTTTTGCTAAGATAATTGCTTCTCTAGAGAGTACTCTATAAACTATGTAGGGACCCTGCTAGTTTGGTGCAAATTTTCCTTTAGATTCTCCTTAGTGAGGAAATATCTTTTTCAACACTAACTCTCCTGGTCTGAATTGTCGAGGCTTGACCTTTTTATTGAATGTTTTGGCCATTCTGTTTTGGTATAGCTGATCATGACAGATTGCATTCATCCTTTTCCTATCAATGAGCATCAACTGTTCAATTCTATTTCGAATCCATTCTGCATCATCCAAACCAACTTCTTGGATAATCCTTAAAGACGATATCTCCACTTCAGCAGGTATTACTGCTTCTGAATCATAAACCAACATATAAGGAGTTGCCCTAGTAGATGTCCTGATTGTCATACGATAACCGAGCAAAGCATATGGTAGATTTTCATGCCATTGCTTGTGATTATCTATTATCTTCCTCAAAATCTTCTTGATATTCTTGTTTGTGGCCTCAACTGCTCCATTCATCTATGGTCGATAGGTTGTGAAATTTCGATGGGTAATCTTGAACCTTGCATAAATCTCTTGCATAAGATCACTATTAAGATTTGCCGCATTATCTATCATAATTGATTCTGGAATTCCAAACCGACAAACTATGTTGTTGCAAACAAAATCTGCCACTACCTTCTTAGTAACAGCCTTGTATATGGAAGCTTCAACCCACTTTGTGAAATAATCTATAGCTACCAGAATAAAATGATGTCCATTTGATTCAGCGAGCTCTATGGGCCTAATTACATCCATGCCCCAAGCAGCAAATGACCAAGGAGAACCCATCACATTAAGCTCGCTTGGTGGGACTCGTATATAATCTCCATACACTTGGCACTGATGACACTTCTATATGTGTCGAATGCTATCTCTCTCCATCGTCATAAAAAAATATCCAGCTCTTAAAATCTTTCTCGCTAGTGTGAACCCCATTCATATAAGGCGCACATGATCCAGCATGTACCTCTTTCAAAAGTCTAGTTGCTTATGTGGCGTCGACACATCTTAGCAATCTTAAATCTAAAGTCCTCCTGTATAGGACTTTCCCATTAAGAAAGAAATGATTGGTCATTCTTCTCAATGTATTTTTTGATTGTTTATGGCATTTTTAGGGTAGTCTTACTGCTTCTATCAACCTCTTGATGTCGTAGTACCATGGTTTTCCATCCAATTCCTCATTTACATGAAAATAATATGCATGATGGTCTGTATCTCCACCCTAATAGGATCGATGTAATTCTTGTTTGGATGTTGAATCATTGAGGACAATGTTGCTAAAGCATCGACAAACTCATTTTGAGTTCGAGGGACATGTTTGAATTCAATCTTCGTGGATCTCTTACTCAACTCTTTTATATAATGCAAGTAAGTAAGGATCTTAACATCTTTAGTAGCCCATTCTCCTTGAACTTGATGAATCAACAAATCAAAATCACCTATTACCAAGAACTCTTTGATGTCCATGTCTACAATCATCCTGAGTCCTAGGATACAAACTTCATACTCCGTCATATTGTTTGTACAATCAAATATGATCTTGGCTGAAATTGGGTAATAGTGGCTTGTCTCTGAAATTAGAATTGCTCCTATTTCAACTCCTTTGGAATTTGATGCTCCATTAAAGAATATCCTCCACCCATCGTATGCTTCTGTTTGTCTTCTCCTACGAACAACACCTCTTTATCAGGGAAGTAGGTTTTGAGTGGCTTATAGTTTTGATCTACTGGGTTTTCGACAAGATGGTCAGCCAAGGCTTGTCCTATAATGGCTTTCTGCGTCACGTACACAATATCAAACTCACTCAACAAAATTTGTCATTTTGTCAATTTCCCTATAGGCATCGGTTTCTAAAAGATATACTTGAGTGGATCATTCTCGAGATTAAGTACGTGGTGTATGCGGACAGATAGTGCCTAAATTTTTGCACGATCTAAGTCAAAGCACAGCAAGTTCATTCAAGAAAGGTGTATCTTACCTCGTATGGGGTAAACTTCTTGCTTAAGTAGTAAATGGCTTGTTCTCTTCTACATGTCTCATCATGTTATCCCAACACACATCCAAATGCACCATCCATGATACATAAGTATAGGAGTAAAGGTCCTCCAGGTTCAGGTGGGACCAACTGTAATGACCTGTTAGGTCATTTTGAGAATTAGTGCTCTTGATTTTCTACAAGATTTATTTTGAAATATTTTAAATGGGTATTTTGGACTATTCAATAACTATGGCTAGTTAATTCATGGGTAAATTTAGATAATTAATATAAGTGATGGTTAAATGTTAATTTAGTTAAATATCCTATACCACTTAGTATATATATAGTAAAATTAGTTAGTAGGGCTTTAATTCTGTTATTCTAACCTAATTACTTTGAGAAAGTAAAGAACGGAAAAGGACAAGAAATTCACCACTGCGCATAAGATCACTTCGTTCAGGTAAATTTCAATTTGATAAAGATCTTACTTAAGTTTCGTTAGTGGGGTCATAATTAGTTAAGAATTAAATGGGTGTAGGGTGTGAAGCAAAGGCAGAGAATGAAAAGAAAAGCATTAGTTTAACCTATAATTTGGAATTGTTTACAACAACAATATTAATTTTTAAATGAATGTAAATTTGGGGGTGAATGGCAATGTAATGATGGTCATGATTACCTTAATGCTATTGTTGGCAGCATCTTGAAATTGCGAATGTAAATTTGAGGGTGAATGGCAATGTAATGATGGTCTTGATTACCTTAATGCAATTGTTGGCAGCATCTTGCACTTGTTGCTTGAATAGTACCTTGGACATGGTGTTGTACGTGTCCTAGTTTGAGGTTTTCTCGTTCAAGGCTATTATATCACAATTAAATTTATTTTTGTTATCTTGAGATAAGTAGTTAAATATTTTAGTTGTATTGTATTATATAAACACAATTAGATTTTACAAATTGAAGTCATTAAGACTTAGTCCTAAGCTTGAAATTTTGGGAATTGACTATGAAATTAGTTAATTTTTGGGTCTAGGCTAGACTATATTAATATGGGTATTATTAGTTTTGAAATATTATTGTGATTATTATTTGACTAGATCGTGGTGCTACAAATTCTATTCGAAAATTGTAATACTTGAATTGAAAGTGTGGTTGAGTGATGAGAATTCTATTCTTGAGATGTATGATTCGTATGAGCATCTTGCATATTTTATTTCTATAAACATGATTATTGTGCATTTGTTATGTGTTTGCTGGAGGATCAAAGAAAAGAAATGAAAAATCGAAGGGAAATGGTTTCGGCTAGTGAAAAAGAAAAGAAATGAAAAAAAGATGTACTATTTCGAGGGTCGTGTTGCACGCCGCGATGGATACTATATTTTGAGGGACGTGTCATACACCGCGATGGATACTATATTTTGAGGGTCATGTCGCACGCTGCAATAGATACATGGTCCATATGTGACCCCCATGGGTTCTGATTAAGGCATGTTTATGATCAACGGATGTGTATCACTAGGACAAACATGTATCACTATTATTTGACATTGCATAGCATCATTTGCATCTCACAACATTTATTTCATCCCATAATGCTCCGGCTTGTTATGATTATATGGAGTGCTGTTAATTACGTTATCACTTGTGAGTTGTGTGTTGTGACTTGTGATGTGGAATTGTGGTACACTAAGAATTTACTTCTACTTATATTATATCTTGCTGGGCTGACTGATTTTCTATGCAGGTTGTAGTTGTAGAGGTAGGTTGGAATGAAAGGAGTTTGTGTATTCTATTGGAATTGTCTTATTTAGTTTGTTTACTTGCTGGGTACCGCATTGTTTTTAGTACTCACCCCTTGCTTCTACACTTATGTAGGTTCTGAGCCCGGATAGTGAGTAGTGTTTTCCTTAATTATTCCGAGGCTTCCCTAGAGATCTAGAGTGGTAGCTGTTGTCATCTGGCTGACTCTCTTGTTCCTATTTTTGTAGTGCTTTGTTCTATTCGAGAAGAAAGACACTCGATCTAAGTCAAAAAGCTGTTGTCATCTGGCTGACTCTCTTGTTCCTATTTTTGTAGTGCTTTGTTCTATTCGAGAAGAAAGACACTTTAGACTTATGTTTTCTTGATTTGTCTGTATTGCTAGAGGCTTGTACATATGACAACCTAGTTTTTGGGAAATTTAATTAAGTTGACTTATTATCCGCAATTAAACTTTCATTTTTATTATAATTTTATATTCTTAACGTTATAGTTAGGTTGTGAGCTGACTTGTCTTGGTGGGACAAGATGAGTGCCATCACACCCATTTTTGGGTCGTGACACCAACACTAGCAGGTTGGATAAATATTCTTTGATTTTGTCGAAAGCCTTTTGACATTTCTCCGTCTATTTTGTAGAGCATCCTCTTCAGCAACTTCAATATGGGTTCGCATATTACTGTGGATTGAGCGATGAACCGACTGATGTAGTTGAGTCTTCCTAAGAAACTCATAACGTCCTTCTTGGTCCTAGGAGGAGGTAGTTCTTGGATTGCTTTGACCTTTGATGGATCTAACTCTATACCCTTTCAACTGATAATGAATCCTAACAGTTTTGCTGCGAGTACTCCAAATGCATACTTTGCTGGATTCAATTTTAAGTCATACTTTCGGCACTTGTTGCTTGAATAGTACCTTGGACATGGTGTTGTACGTGTCCTAGTTTGAGGTTTTCTCGTTCAAGGCTATTATATCACAACAATCTTTCAAAGAACTTTTGTAAATCATCCAAATGGTCTAAGCTCCTCTTAGATTTGATAATGATGTCATCCACATATACTTCAATTTCCTTATAGATCATATCATGGAAAAGAGTGGTCATGGCCCTCATGTAAGTTTCTCCAGCATTCTTAAGACCAAATGACATCACCCTATAGCCATACACCCTCCATGGCGTGACGAATGTCATCTTTTCTACATTATCTTCATCCATCAAGATCTGGTGATACCCCGCAAAATAATCCAAAAATGATTACAACTCATATCTTGCATAATTGTTAAGGACTATATGGATATTTGGAAGAGGGAAATCATCCTTAGAGATGGCTCGATTGAGATCTCAATAGTCCACACATATTCTAATTTTTCCATCTTTCTTTAGTACTGGCACAATGTTGGCCAACCACGTGGGGTAATTCATAACCCTTATGACATTCGCTTCAATTTTCTTAGTTACTTCCTCTTTAATTCTCAGACTCAAATCGGGCTTGAATTTTCTTGTGTTTTGCTTGATGGGTGGGCAAACGGGATAAATTGGCAACTTGTGCGAGACTATGTCAGTGCTTAATCCTGGCATGACATTGTAAAACCAAGCAAATACATCAATGTATTACTTAAGTAAATCTACTAACTCCTGTTTCCTTTTGATCTCTAAATGTATGTTGACCCGTGTTTCCTTTGTGACTCCCTTATCTCCTAAGTTGACAATATATGTTTCTTCCACGCTAGGTTTCTCTTGACTTTCAAACTGCTCGATCTCATGTGGTAGATTTTCTAGCATCATGTTGTCATCATATTCTTCATAATCCAACTCATTGCTTTTTCTTTGTTCGACAAACTCGTTACATGTCATAATCGTTGAACTAGGATTTTTGTTAGTACGGGTGCTGAAAAATATTAATGATAAGTAAAAATAAAGAAAGAAAAAAATAAATACTTTAAAAATAATGAGGTAATTTTAGGGAAATAAGACTTTTATTCGGGAGTATTCTGGCTCTTCAAAAGAGGCAAGCGACAAAAAGGATCAAACATGATTCATGTCTCGATTTTGATCATGTAAATTTTAAAACTACTACTTTCCACACTACAAAGATTCTCACTGAAACAGAGATGAGCTGATAGTCCAGACTATTGATAAAGCGGCTAGTGGTGCTTAACAATGAATTGGAGCATGTTAGGTTTGCTCAGGTAGTTTTGGTGAGTCAGTGGGAGGCAATTCAGTTTTTGTAAAGTAGGTAGGTATTTTGAAGGTCGGGAAAATAGTAGCCGAGACCTCAGTAAAGTCTCATACTTGACGCAGTTCTTCCCTTAGGGCTTCTGATTCTTGTGCCATATGAACCATTCTCTTATCATTTTGCGCCATATCTTAGGAACCTTCGGGGGTTTTATATGGGTATTACTATATTTGTAGCGGCGTCAAATTATTCTCCATCGGTCATGTATAGCCATTTTGCAAGTCGACACAAATCAACATTTTTGGGATTAACAAAAACACAAAAGAAAAGGAAAACTATGTTAGTTTGGGAGATATTGTAAAGAAAAGGAAAAATGTATATAGCAAATACGTAACACATATATACACCAAGTTGGAGACATTCAAGATACGTCCTAATATGGAGCCTCTTTTTGCCAGAGGTCGGCCTACGCTGCAACCAAATTTTGATGATAAATGATTCAATTAAACATAATTAGAATATGGGGAAATATAATCTTTATTGATAAGGTATTTAGAGTCAAACAATAGAGCACCCGGTAGAATAATGGACAACGAAAGCGAGGGAATGAAAGGTAACAGAAAAAGGATGAGTCATGTGACCCTACAATAAAATACGACAAAGTATAAATAGATAAAGCTATGGCCAAGAGGGACCATCATCAATGCTATCATCCTAATCATATTATGGCCTGGGGTAGTACTCTGGAGGGCCCGAAAGTGCCTTCGAACCTTCTACACTGTCAGACCCTGTGTACTCAGAGTGGTCATATTCTGCAGCTAGGATAGATCTTTCTTTCATGGCTCCACCCTCTGGGTCATCTCGGGCTTTTCTTTTGAATCTTCTTTTGGATCTTCTTCTAGGTCTTCCTCTAGATCCTTTTTCGGATCCTCCTCTAGATCCTCTTCCGTGTCCTCCTCTAGATCCTCTTTCGTGTCCTCCTTCAGATCCTCTTCCATATCCTCCTTCAGATTATCTTCTATCTTTTAGATCAAATGTTCCATAGATCCTAGAACAATTTGGTGGTACATGGGAGTTATGAGCTCCATACTAGGGAGTACCTCTTCTCTGATCTAAGCAGCCCACCAATTATCCACAAAGCCCCCGAATCCTTCTGAACTAGGTTGAACCCTATGACTCACAGTGGTGCACCAGGCATAGTATTTTGGTGTGCACCATCTTTCATTCCCCATGTTGATTGTGATCTCATAACTCCATTCTAATTGCAAATTTCTTATCCGTATCGTAGGGACTAAAACAAAATCATCTTCATGCAATACCATGCGTGACCACAGTGGAACGTCCTGGATGACTCCGAACTGTCGCATGACTCGGAGAGGTGCATATGGTTGGATACCTTTTAACCCAACCAGCTTAATAAAATACAAGTGTCGGGTTCTAACAAATGCCAACCCGCCTACCAAATTAAATTTCCACTGAATGCAGTCCCCAGTAAGGTTTGTCAGGAATGTGCGCCACTCTTCTTCTTCGAGTGGTGCATCCCAATAATAGAGATGATCATCATGACTTTGGATCATATTGCAAGCGTCTAATATATAATGCTCGATTTCCTAAACCTGCAGTAATAAGTTGCAGCTCCTGAAGAAGTCATGCCATCTTGTGTTGGCGGACAATGATTGAAACACCTCAGCAAGGACAATGTGCACTAAGGAGAAGTTCTGTGGTGCGACATACAGGTCCATAACTATGGGGAGGATGTTGATGTCGATGAAATAGGATCTTATTGGGAAGACCATTATACCCAAAAAGGCCAATACAAAGATCTTCGGCAGCATATTTATTCATTATTGGTGAGTGCAAGCAAATTCTTCTTGATGTTCGCTGAAACACTCAAGTCGGCCAAATCTCCTGAAGAGATACTCCAACTTAACCTTCCCACCTTCTACGTATCTCAGGGATGAAAAGATGTGCAACCCCAGGCGTCTTAAAAATTCTTGCACACTTATGGTTGACAGGCATATCGGCAACCTCCCACAGATGGGTAGATCTTTAAGTGTACTAAATTTCTCTAGCGTGGGGGTGATTTCAAAATTCAAGAATCTGAAAGTCACAGTGCTCGGATCCCAGAATTCCATCAATTGAGTGAGGAGCATTCTGTTCGCCCAAATCAACATGAGCGATAGCAACCCTCCTAGAAGTATTCTAACTTCAGCTTCGTGCGCTCCACGAATATTCCGCCACTAATTTTGTAGGATATGTGGAGTGGAAGTGACCATCTTAATATTTGGAAGGTTTCAGTTGATGTTCATCTAGAAGGAAAGAAGAAGGTATGATAAGTATGTTTATGCCAAATCCACTATGTGTTTTAGTTTGGATCATTCACATCGATTTTCATAAAATATGTCGTCAGGTGTATAACCTTTGACAAAAGGGTGGCTTCCTATTTGCAAAACTGATTCCTCGAACTGTCTTGCCTAAGGTGTATGTAATATGACTTATTTTCTAGAGTAAGAGTTTTTCCTAAATGTTCAAGAGTGGACTGAAGATTTGCGAGAAGGTACACTAAACCTATTGCACCAACTCTGAAGCTAAGGAATCCAAAAGAAGGTTTGGGAGAGTGTGAAACACTCCCCGTGTGAACCGGTGTGTGTAAGTGTACGGCCAAGGACTCTATAGAATGTGTGAATGACAACACAGGAAAGTAATAACAAATAGTGTTCTCAAACAAATAAGGAACGCAAGGTTGGATTTGGCTTGCGACTTTTCAAACAAAGCAATATATAAGAAAAATAATTAGCTAACAAATAATCACAAATATTATTCCTAAACTTAGTTTATAAAGGTTAAAACACATTGGTCCCCAGCAGAGTCGCCACTCTGTCGCGCCCCTTTTTCGAACCACTCGAAAATAGCTCGCGACATCCTGTGGTTGTGCTCTCTCGTTTTTGAAAAAAAATAATTTAGAGTCGCCACCTAATTTTAAGGAAAATATTAGGAAACCAATATAAGAAAAATGTAAATATAGACTCTGTTGTGATTTGCGAAATCAGTAAAATTCTAGGTAAGGATTTTGGTTACTCGAGGGGAAAGTGTAAGGCACCCCTCAGAGCCTATTCGTAGATAGTCCTTAAACATAGCTTAGGAAAATACAATTAGTGAAAAATTATTCAATTATTTTCCTAAAAAATTAGAGGAAAAAAAGATTATTTTTTTGAGTTAGAAAAAAAAATACAAGGTATGTCATATGTATTGATCATAATATCCGTGAAAAGTTTTAATAATACTATATTATTATTTTTTTTATGAAATAAAAGTAAATAATCAATATAATAAATAAATGAACTTGAAATGTGTAGGTAATTTATATGTTAGAAAAATATAGGCGCATGTTTAAAATTATATGAATAAATAAACCTATAAAATTCATCGTAAACAATTCATGGAAATATTGGGTATGAAATCTTATCACTTTATTTACAAAATCAATATGAAAGACCAAATAGGATAGTTTTGTGTAGCCCCATAACAAAATATGTAATTTGAGTAATAATTAAATGAAATGAGATTTTTGAAATAAAATAAGTAGCCAAAATGAAGTAAAATTACGTAAAGTGTGTGATCTTGTATGTTCACAAAATAAAACAAAATATATTTATGGATGTTGTCAAAAATATGTGGAGATTATTGTTTTATTTATGTGCACTTATATAATGATAATAACTATATATAGTAGTAAAAATATGGTACGATGTCAAATTTTATGTTTTTGCCTACAAATAAATAACATTCATAAAAAATGATGGATATAAAACTAGAATATGGCTTGTAGAAAATGATATGCCAAGTATAAAGAAAATTAAGATAAAATATACCTTGTGTATAGCATATACATATACATACCTTGTATTATTGAACTTGTTTAACAAGAAAATAGTCTTGAAAGGTTATGTAAAAAAGGACCATTATATCTTGGAGATGTTTATTTTAAAAGGTTTAATAATTTGTAAGAAATTAGTCAATAAAGTTTAAAATGCTCAAATACATTTTATTTTATTATTTAAAGAAAAATTCAGTAAAAGATTTAAAATGACCTAAATGAAAATATTACATTTTATTTGAGAAAATCAACTTAGAACCTAAAGTGGCCTAATTCTGGGGGTCCATTCTATGATTATATTAATCTTATAAAATATTAGATCAACATTCACTATGATAACTAATTTATTTCTAAGTAAAAGATTTAAAAGTTAAATGAAATTATTACATTTTATTTGAGAAAATCAACTTAGAAACCAAAGTGGCCTAATTCTGGGGGTTCATTTTATGATTATATTAATCTTATAAAATATTAGATTAACATTCACTATGATAAATAATTTATTTCTAAAGGTGATTATTTGGGTGGTTAATTAGTTTGAAAACTTTAAGTTTTAATAAGGACTTTGATCTATTGCAAAAGAAACCTTTTCAGAATAATGATTTAAAATTTTTGTCAATACTGCAAACGTCAACACTAGATTCGTTAGCAAATAATGCTCATCACAAAATAATCTACAAAATAAAAAGAAATAAAAGTTAGCTAATGTGTCAACATTCACATAAGAGAATATTAATTGATTAGTATGACAAGAAATGTAATGAAATGGTGATGGGGAAGGCCAAGAAATTCTGATTCCTAATTTACGAGACTTCGAGTGTAGTGACTATTCTAATAGTTGTTGGCTCAATATTTTGGGTCAAAATGAGTTCCAAAATAGAACTCCAGCTCCCGAGGTGTACATGAAAAAATAAAGGAAGAGAATTAGAAGATGATGTACATTAAAGTATTGAATTTCTACTAATAGCATGTTAAAATATCATTTACTTTTCTATTTTAAATTATCATCAGCTGCTTACACAGAAAGGTTTTTTGGCCAAGATTTGTCATACGTAGTAACATGAACAAACCCAAAACTGATCACTTTTATTATTAATATAGTAAAAAATTACATAAAAAACTCTTAGAGCCCGTACTTTTGCGTTTTGGTATCATGGTGATCAATTGAAGTCCTTAGGGTCATTTTCGAGGCGGTTGGCAATTAAGTGTATCTTTTGGAGAATTTGCATTTTTGTTTGGGATTTTTGTAAAGGGTTGTGAAAATGAACTTAGGGACAT
>DF360121.1:49881-69346 GCA_000787875.1 Solanum virginianum | reverse complement strand
GAAGCAAAACCAAAATTTTCTTGGATGAGTTACTGTAGCAGGCAGTGAGCCTGGCTACTGTTCACTCTCCTCTTTTTTTTTCTAAGTATGGGAAATGAATTTTTGCCTCTTCTTGCAATATAGGAATATATATATAAACATCACTTGGCCCTCTTGTGACTTATTTTCATGTGAGAGTAGATAATAATAAAAGGTCAAGGCCACTAAAAGTAATAAATTCTTGGTCATTTCAGCCTCAAGATTGGCCATGGTACCAAACACCAATATACGGGTTCTAACATCAAGACACTCCACACGGCTAGTCAAAAGCCTCACTGCATGGGAGGGTCTGACGAAAATGGTCATAACTCCTTCATCCTAACTCGAAATGAAGTGAAACCAAGTGCATTAGAAAGCTAACTCAAAGGGCTTTCATCTGACATGTCGTGGGTCATCCAGTTGCAAGTGTGATAAAAGTTATGCTCATTTAAATTTGACATTAGCACAAACCAACACCCAAAACTCAATTCATAAGGAAGTCTTGAACTGATCTAAGTACTAGAAGTCTCCCACGACCCTAATACACCCCCAACGCAAGCAAATGAGGCTTGAAACATAGACACTTAAGAGTATGGAATTATGGGGTGTCACAATATCTCCCCCTTGGGAACATCGTCTCCGAATGTCAAAGAAACGTAGACAAGAAAAGTAATCATGAAGAGTTTAGACCAACATGGATTCAACAAATGCACTTAAACATGATTTTAGAAAGTCTCAACATAAACATCAAAATCACCATAACTTGTCAATATAAACATGGATGCATGAAATGACATAAGGGCCAAAACTTAAGACTTGAAATCACATAGGGGACTTAGAATTAGTACCTTAGGCTTGAGTAGAATGGAAGATATAGGGATATTGCTTTCGCATGTCTTTCTTAGATTCCCATGTAGCACTTTTGACTTGTTGATTCCTCCAAAGGACCTTAACGGAAGCTACATTCTTGTTCCTCAACTCTTCACTTGTCTATCCAAGATTTCTGTTGGGACCTCTTCATAAGTCAAATTATCTTTGACAACATCCACAACATCTAGGGGCACAATATCACTAGGGTCACCCACACACTTCCTCAACATAGACATGTGGAAGACTAGATGTACCATATGTATCTCAGTGGGAAACTCCAACTCATAGGCCACCTTACCAATCCTTCTCAACACTCTATAGAGACCTAGAAATCTAGGGCTCAACTTACCCTTTTTTGCAAAACCGAACCATACCCTTCATGGGTGAGACCTTCAAATAGACCTAATCACTAACTTTGAATTCAAGATCCCTTCTCCTCACATCGGCATAGGAATTTTGTCGACTTTGGGCCATTCTCAATATTTCCCTAATCACCCTGTCCTTCTCCATGCCTCCATAACCAAATCCATACCTAACAAAGACATCTCCCCCACCACAAACCATCCAACCACAGACCTACAACGCCTTCTATAAAGAGCCTCAAAAGGAGCCATACCAATACTTGCATGATAGCTATTGTTATAAGCAAACACAATCAATAGAAGATGATTATCCCAACTACCCTTAAAATCCAATACACATGCCCTAAGCATATCCTCAAGAGTTTGGATAGTTCTTTTCTCCTTCTTCTTCACAAACCACAACGGTGCACCCCAAGGTGATTGGCTAGGCCTAATAAAATCCTTCTCCAATAAATCCTTTAATTGCTCTTTCAATTCCTTCAACTCCATCGGGGCTATATGGTAAGGAGGAAAAAAATAAGTTGAGTGTTACCACGATCCGATATGATTGACAAGGGCACCTCATGCAATCTCACTAACTCGTGGATGTACAGTTTAGCATAGTCTTTGGCTTATATATAGTCTTAATCGGTAAGAAATGAGCCTACTTTGTCATCCTATCAACCACAGCCCAAATAGAATCAAAACCTTTTCTAGTCTTAGGTGACCCAACCATAAAATCCATGTTAATTTCCTCCTGCTTCCAAGTACAAATCTCCATGACTTAGGCTAGGCCACCTAGCCTTTGATGTTTGGCTTTGATTTGTTGGAAATTATGGCAACCCAACACATAGCAATGTCTCTCTTCATACCGCCCCATCAAAACACTTCCCTCAAATCTCTATACATCTTATTAGAAACGGGGTGAATAGAATGGGAAAAATTATGGGCCTCATCAAGAATCTTCTCTTTCAAGTCATGCACACTAGGAACACATAACCTACCTTGGTACATAAAGGCACCATCTCCCTTTTGGGAGAAAACCTCCACCTTACCATCTCTCACCAAAGTCTTCAACTCTAGCAAGGCGAGGTCAAGATCTTGCTTTGCTTTCACCTCCTCAATCAATGAAGATTTGGAACCATTAACCACCACTACTCCACCATTATCAACCTCCTCCAACCTAGCTCCAAATCTAGCCAATCGATTGACTTCTCTAGCCACCTCTTTGCCCTTATCCCCAACATGGGCAAGGCTACCCATAGACACCCTATTCAAAGCATCTGCCATAATATTAGCCTTACTGGGGAGATAATGCACACTCATATCATAATCCTTAAGAACCTCTAACCACCTTCATTGTCTCAAGTTGAGGTCTTTTTGGGTGAACATGTATTGGAGACTTTTATGATCGATAAATACATCAACATGTACCCATACACATTATGACGCCAAATTTTCAAAGAAAATACCACAGCGGCCAATTTAAGATCATGGGTAGGATAATTCCTTTTATGCACTTTGAGTTGTCTAGGAGCATAGGCTATTACCTTACCATTTTGTATCAAAACACAACCCAAACCAATCCGGGAGGCATCATAATACACAACAAACCCTTCCAACCCTTTTGGTAGAGATAATATAAGAGTAGACAAGCTTATCATTCATGGTTTGGGAACACTTTGCACACTTATCGGTCCATACAAATGAAGCCTTCTTTTGGGTCAACTTAGCCATAGGAGAAGCAATAGAAGTGAACCCATTCACGATCTCCGATAATAAGCCGCTAAGCCTAAGAAGCTTCTAATATCCGATGGGATCAAATGTCTAGGCCAATTTCTAATCACTTACATCTTTTTAGGATCCAATTAATACCATCCCGAAACAAAATGACCTAGAAAGGCAACCTCTTGCAACCAAAACTCGCATTTCTTATACTTGGCATACAATTTCTCTTCCCGCAATATTTATAGCACCACCCTCAAATGACTCACATGTTCCTCCTCACTACGGGAAAAGATAAAAATATCATCAATAAAGGCCACAACATAGGAATTAAGGTAGGGTTTGAAGACCATATTCATAATATCCATGAAGATAATCGGTGTATTGGTCAACCTAAAAGACATAACCATGAATTCATAGTGCCCATACCTAGTCCAGTAGGCCATTTTAGGAATGTCACACTCCCTCACCTTTACTTGGTGATACTTGGACCGAAGATCAATCTTAAAGAAGTGACTAGCCCCTTGAAGTTGACCAAAAAGATCATCAATCCTTGGTAGAGGGTATTTATTCTTGATGGTGACTCTATTATGTTGACGATAATCAATACACATTCTAAGAGAACCATCCTTCTTCTTCACAAACCACAACGGTGCACCCCAAGGTGATTGGCTAGGCCTAATAAAATCCTTCTCCAATAAATCCTTTAATTGCTCTTTCAATTCCTTCAACTCCATCGGGGCTATATGGTAAGGAGGAAAAAAATAAGTTGAGTGTTAGGAAAGAGATCTATGCAAAAATCTATTTCTCTTTTGGGAGGAATACCGGGAAGGTCATTTGGGGAGACATCTAGGAACTTATTAACCACCAGAACTGACTCTATGTGAAGGACTTTAGACTTCACATCCCTAACCCTCATAAGATGATAGAGACACCCCTTAGAGATCAACCTTTGGGCTTTAATTCAAGAAATAAACCTATCCTTGACCACCACATCATGACTCTCCCACTCAAGGATAGGTTCATTTGGGAATTGGAATTTGACGCTACGGGTTCTACAATCACTAGAAGCATAATAAGCATCCAACCAATCCATCCCAAGAATAACATCAAAATCCACCATATCAAATTCAACAAGATCACAAGGCAATATTATATGCAAGATGCAAATGACACAATTTCTATTGACCTTTCTTGTAAAATTAGATGTACCAATAGGATTAGACACCTCATAAGACTCACACAACAATTCGAATTTAACATGAAACCTTTTGGCAACAAAAGGAGTAATAAAAAAAAAAGTGGCACCCGGGTCTATCAATGTATACATATCAAGATCAAAAACTTTTAACATACTAGTGATGACATCGGGCACCCTATCTACCCCTTGCCTCCCTTGAAGAGCATAAAACCGATTGTCCCTTGGGGCACCACCTTTTTGGCCTCCTCTTCCTAAAGGAATTGCATTTTCACCCCGGCCTTGTGGATGAATATCTTATCCTAGTTACGATTATGTGGACAATCCATCACCTTATGCCCCACTTTACCATAATCAAAACAAGCATTAGTGTCCCTCAAACATAGGTAGCCATGAACCCTACCACACTTTGGACACATAGCATTGGGAATGGTCTATTCCTACACTTGTAATATGTTCTATATACAAGCATGTCTACTTCAAGTGTCATTCTTGCATGCCATATTGTTATATGATCATCTATTGCCTAATTATGCATTTTGACTATGTCTGGAGCATGAGAAGACCCTTGGTCTTGATGAAACCGGCCGCCCTTGGGTCTTTGGAACTTACCATCAAAATGGGCCCTCTTGGCCTCATTACCCATTATCTTTCTCAACTTTTCCCCCTCCAATTGTTTGGCATAAGTCATTAGGTAGGACAAATCCATGTCACTAATCAACATAGTGGCACGAGACTCCTCATTCACAAAATCAGAAACACCCATCAAAAACTTATTCATCCTAGACCTCGAGTCGGCAACTAAGTATGGAGTATATTTAGAAAGTTGGTTGAACTGATGGTATACTCCCTCACACTCATAGATCCTTGCTTTACATTCATGAACTCCATCATTTTGGCCTCCCTAAGCTCAAGAGGAAAAAACTGGTTAAGGAAAGCCGCCTTAATCTCCTCCCACAGAATCACATTGTTGTTCCCTTCCTCTTCCTTCCATTGAGTATACCATATTTGGGCCACCCCCTTGAGTTGGAAAGCCGCCAACTCAGCCTTCTCTTTTGACCTCACATCCATAATAGATAACACTTTGTACATCTTATCAACAAATTTTTGAGGGTCCTCATCTACTTTAGACCCATAGAAATCTAGTGGATTTATCCTCATAAAGTCCCTCACCCGAGATGTCAGGGTAGGAACATAAGGCGTGAAACAACCCCAAAAGATGCCTAAAAATATGTCTCAAAAGTGTCCAGAATTGTAATTTTCATATATCTCAAAATTCATGCACGATATCAAAAATTCAATTTCATTTTCTTGATAAAGGGGTCAAATTGAGTGCGGAATGAGTCTAACCCTAATTTTAGAGCAATCATATCAAAATTCAAAAATTGAAAAATGCAATTTCCAGTGACGATTTGCGCCCTTAGCGCGACGCGCCAAGGGTGCGCCATAGTGTAAGAATGTTGCCAATTTTCTATCTTGGTCCATGACTTTTGGGTCTTGGGCCTAAGTCCTACCATGCATGAAATACCTATACTTAGCCATATTTCACCCTCATATCATACTAAAAATTCCCCAATACTCACTCAAACTAAAATACATGTTTCTAAGTTATTTTACATATGGATTTTCTATTATGAATTTCACTATGAACTATGTTGAGATTTTGTAAAAGTGACTATTTTAGCATGTTTTGAGCTACGAATCTTTGATCTACCTTGAGATTTGATGAAAGATTTTAATGTATATATTGTATGATGATGTTACCAAGTATTGGTGGGATGATTTACTTCAAGATTTCTTACATAAGTTTACTCTTTAATTGCATAGTTTTACACTAGCATTATACACCCACCAAGTATTTGATAAAATGTTAGGTTTAGAGTTCTTGAGCTATTGATGTTCTATTGCATGACCTATGACTTGTGTGACTTTACATAAAATGTATGGTTTAGGGTTCTTGAGCCATTGATGATCTGTTGCATGACCTATGACTTGTATGATTTTATGATGATGAAAGGATGGTATAAATGTGTTGATTTCATGAAAAGTATCTATAGTGTTGGAAGTTGATCAAATGCCTCGTTCAGGGGGTAGTAGGCTCGAACTACCTTGTAGGGGGGTATGTACCTCAATTGCCTCACTCGGGAGGTAGTAGGCCTGTGCAATATTGTTGGGGGGTTTGTACCTCAATTGCCTCGCTCGGAAGCTAGTAGGCCCTGCAACCTTGTTGGGGGAGGATTTATACCTCAATTGCCTCACTCGAGAGGTAGTAGGCCCGTGCAACCTTGTTGGGAGGGTTTGTACCTTAATTGCCTCACTCGGGAGGTAGTAGGCCCGTTCAACCTTGTTGGGGGATTTGTACCTCAATTACCTCTCTCGGGAAGTAGTAGACCCATGCAACATTGTTGGGGGGTTTGTACCTCAATCGCCTTGCCAAGGAGGTGGTAGGCCTTGGTTACTTAAAATGGTCTCTTCTTACACATATAATATGTTCTATATACAGGTATGTTTACTTCAAGTATCAGTCATGCATGCCATATTGTTATATGATCATCTATTGCCTAATTATGCATTTTGACTATGTCTCTTATCTATTGTTGCATTGCATCCTACTTACTTAGTACATTCGTATGTACTAATACATACTTTATGCCTACACAATATTACCATGTAGGAAGTGAGCCCCACTTGATCATCCTCCTCCTTCATGTGGCTAGTACGATCTATCTCAAGCTATTAATGAGTCCTCTATTCTGGGGACAATGACTATACTCTTATGATATGTATTAAGACTCTTTTTTTAATGTATGTTTCTTATAGACTATGAGGGGGAGCCCGGTAGTATGTCTTAGTCCCCAGTAAGTTCAATGTTTAGAGGTATTCTTGGATAAGATATGTATTATTACTATAAGCTTGACTCTTTCTTGACTCTTTGATGTTTATGCTATGAAAGATGTCCCTTAGCCCCATGTTCCCTTAATTCTACTCTTTATTTGCTATTTTTTTGCTTTTGCGACCAAGGATGTGTAATGATATATTAAAAGGCTTGCTTAGGGTCCCTTCAAGTTCCCCATGCATCGTGTCATGTCTAGGCCCTAGGTTTGGGTCATGACAAACTTGGTATTGGAGAACTAGGTTGTTAGGTCCTTGATGTTCAACACACTGCATCGATTAGAGTCTTGTTCATGGTTGTGTTGTGCACCACAACTATATTGGGTCATGACAAACTTGGTATCAGAGTATTAGGTTGCTAATGGTGCACAGCATCCAATACACCACTTCGATTAGAATCTTGTTCATGGTTGTGTTGTGCACCACAACTATGAGCAAGAGGCTATGAGGTATTTTAGGAAATATTTTCCTTCTTCATGTTCTAAGTCGTGCTATAGAGTTGAAGTAAGGGTTTTCCCCTAATGATTTTTCTTTATTATGTTAGATCATGCCTAACACAATAGGAAAAAGAGCCCGCATACCCGAGGAACAACTTGCTTATGGTGAGCTCTGGGTTGCTCTCACTTTGCTTGCATAAGTTGTGGCTAATCAAGCCAATCAAGGGACCCAAACCCCTTATGCTCCTACTCTGGCATCTTGGGTGAGAGACTTCATGAGGATAAACCTACTGGAGTTCAATGGGTCTAAGGTGGATGAGGACCCTGAAGAATTCATTGATGAGGTTTACAAGGTGTTATCCATAATAGGTGTGAGGTTAGAAGAAAATGCGCAGTTGGCGGCTTACCAACTCAAGGGGATGGCTCAAATTTGGTATACTCAATGGAAGGAGGAGAAGGGGGGCAACAATGTGATACTATAGGAGGAGTTTAAGGCAGCTTTCCTCAACTGGTTTTTCCCTCTAGAGCTTAGGGAAGCCAAATTGGTGGAGTTCATGAACTTAAAGCAAGGATCTATGAGTGTGAGGGAGCATGCCCTCAAGGTCAATCAACTTTCAAAATATGTTCCACACTGGGTTGCCAACCTAAGGTCTAGAATAAATAAGTTTGTGATGGGTGTTTCCAATTTGGTAAGTGAAAAATATCGTACTGCTATGCTGATGAGTGACATGGATTTGTCCTGTTTGATGAATTATCCTGAACAATTAGAAGGGGAGAAATTGAGGAAGAGAAGGGGTCATAAGGCCAATAGGGTCTATCTTGATGGTAAGTTCCAAAGCTACAAGTCTGGCTGGTTTCACCAAGACCAAGGGCCTTCTCAAGTTCCTAGTGATAGATTTGCCAATGACTACCCGAGGCCCTAAGAGGGTGGTGGTGTAATGCCTAGACCCATGTTTTCAAGGTGTGGTAAGGGTCATAGTGGCCTATGCTTGAGGGCTACTAATGCTTGCTATAGTTGTGGGGAATTGGGCCACAAAATGATGGATTGCGCATGTAATCACAATAAGGATAAGGATGTTCATCCTTAAGGCTAGTGTGCTAATGTATTTCATTTGGGGAGAGGAGATCAACAAGGTGGTGCCTCAAGGCACAATCGGTTTTATGCTTTACATGGGAGGTGAAGGGTTGATGAGGTGCCTGATGTCATCATCGATATGTTAAAAGTATGTGTATGCATTGATAAACCCGGGTGCCACTCTTTCTTTTATTACTCCTCTTATTGCCAAAAAGTTTCATGTTGAGCCCTAATTGTTGTGTGAGTCTTATGAGGTGTCTACTCCTATTGGTGCATCTTTGTTGTTAGTAAGGTTGATAGAAATTTTCCTATTTGCATCTTGTGTAAAATATTGCCTTGTGATCTTGTTGAGTTGGATATGGTTGATTTTGATATCATTTATGGGATGGATTGGTTGTACGCATACTACGCCTCTATTGATTGTAGAACCCATAGAGTAAAATTCTAATTCCCAAATGAACCCATCCTTCAGTGGGAGAGTCATAATGCGGTGGTCAAGGTTAGGTTCATCTCTTGTATTAGAGTCCAAAAGTTGATCTCTAAGGGGTGTCTTTATCATCTTGTGAGGGTTAGGAATGTTAAGTCTAAGGTCCTTCCCATAGAGTCAATTTCGATAGTGAATGAGTTCCTTGATGTCTTTCCAAATGTCCTTCTTGGTTTCCTTCCCGAAAGGAGATAGATTTTGGTATGGATCTTCTTCCCGATACTCAACCCATTTCTATTCCCCCTTACCGTATGGCCCTGACAGAGTTAAAGGATTTGAAGGAGCAATTGAGGGACTTATTGGAGAAGGGTTTTATTAGGCCTAGCCAATCACCTTGGGGTGCACCGGTGTTATTTGTGAAGAAGAAAGATGGGTCTCTTAGAATATGTATTGACTACCGGTAATTTAATAGGGTCACCATCAAGAATAAGTACCCTCTTCCAAGAATTGATGATCTGTTTGACCAACTTCAAGAGGCTAGTCACTTTTCTAAGATTGATCTTCAGTTAAGGTATCATCAACTGAAAGTGAGGGAGTGTGACATTCCCAAGATGGCCTTCCGGACTAGATATGGGCATTATGAATTTATGGTTATGTCTTTTGGGTTGACCAATGCACCAAACATCTTCATGGATCTTATAAATAGGGTCTTTAAGCCCTACCTTGATTTATTTGTTGTGGTTTTCATTGATGGTATTTTGATCTATTCTCATAGTGAGGAGGAGCATATGGGTCATTTGAGGGTAGTGCTATAAAGATTGAGAGAAGAGAAGTTGTATGCTAAATATGAGAACTGTGAATTTTGGTTAAAGAAGGTTACCTTTCTAGGTCATGTGGTGTCGGGGGATGGTATTAAGGTGGACCCTAAAAAGACAGATATGATTAGAAATTGGCCTAGAGCATTGACCCTGTTGGATATTAGGAGTTTCTTGGGCTTAGTGGGTTATTATCAGAGGTTTTTGAATGGGTTCTCTTCTATTGCCTCTCCCATATCTAAGTTGGCTCAAAAGAAGGCCAAGTTTGTATGGACGATGAGTGTGAAAGGAGTTTCCAAACATTGAAAGATAAGCTTATGTCCTCTCCTTTATTTTCCCTACCGGAAGGGCCAAAAGGGTTTATTGTGTATTGTGATGCTTCTAATGTTTGTTTGGGTGTGTTTTAATGCAAATAATAAGGTGATAGCCTATGCTTCTAGACAATGCAAAGTACATGAAAATAATTATCCTATCCATGATCTTGAGTTAGCCGTCGTGGTATATGCATTAAAGATTTGGCATCGTTATTTATATGGGGTCCATGTTGATGTGTTTACTGATCATAAGAGTCTCCAATATGTCTTTACTCAAAAGGATCTTAACTTGAGACAAAGAAGGTGGTTAGAACTTCTTAAGGACTATGATATGAGTGTGCATTATCATCCCGGTAAGGCTAATGTTGTGGTGGATACTTTGAATAGGGTGTCTATGGATAGCCTAGCTCATGTTAATGGTAGGGGCATAAAGGTGCCTAGGGAGGTCCATCGGTTCACTAGATTAGGGGTTAGATAGGAAGAGATTGATAATGGTAACATTGTGGTTGTTGATGGTTCAAAGTCTTCCTTAGTTGATGAGGTGAAAACAAAACAAGACCTTGATCCTCCCTTGTTAGAATTGAAGGCCTTGGTGAAAGAGGGTAAGGTGGGAGTTTTCTCCGGAGGGGGGAGGGACATGGTACCCTTAAATACCAAAGTAGGTTATGTGTGCCTTGTGTTAGTGGCTTGAGAGGAAATATTGTTGATGAGGCTCATGGTTCTTCCTAATCTATTTAGTCCGATTCTACTTAAATGTATAGAGATTTGAGAGAGGTGTATTGATGGGGAGACATGAAGAGGGACATTGCCAAATTTGTATCTAGTTGTCATAGTTGCCAACAAGTCAAAGCCTAACATCAAAGGCTGGGTGACCTAGCCCAAGACATAGAGATTCCTACTTGGAAGTAGGAAGAAATTAATATGGATTTTATGGTCAAGTTGCCAAGACTAGAAAGGGTTTTGATTCTATTTGGGTTGTGGTTGATAGGATGATGAAATCGATTCACTTTCTACAGGTTAAGACAACTTATGGGGCCGAAGACTATGCTAAATTGTACATTCAAGAGTTGGTGAGATTTCATGGGGTGGCTTTGTCTATCATATTGGATCGTGATGCTCAATATACTTCACATTTTTGGAATTCCTTTCAAAGGGGTCTTGGTACAAAGGTTACACTTAGTATAGCCTTTTACCCTCAAATGGATGGCCAAGCTGAAAGAACTATCCAAACACTTGAGGAAATGCTTAGGGCTTGTATTTTAGAGTTTAAGGGTAGCTGGAATGATCATCTTCCATTGATTGAGTTTGCTTATAATAATAGCTTCCATTCTAGCATTGGTATGGCTCCTTTTGAGGCCCTCTGTGGTAGATGTTGTAGATCATTGGTTGGGTGGTTTGAAGTGGGATAAAGGGCTTTGTTGGGTATGGATCTAGTTATGGATGCTATGGAGAAGGTAAGGTTGATTAGAGAAAGGTTAAAAACAGCCCAAAGTCTCCAAAAGTCTTATGCCGATGTAAGAAAAAAGTAGCTTGAATTTAAAGTTGCGATGAGGAGGATTGGCAAGGTGGCCTATGAGTTGGAATTACCTAGTGAAATGGAATTGGTTCATTCGATCTTCCATGTGTCTATGTTGAGGAAATATGTGGGTGACCCTAATTCTGTTGTGCCTCTTGATGTTGTGGGGGTAGTTGTAGGAAACTTGGCATGTGAAGAGTTCCTAGAAGAGATCTTGGATAGATAAGTAAAGAGGTTGAGGAACAAGGATGTTGCTTCCGTTAAGGTCCTTTGGAGGAATCAACAAGTCAAAAGGGTTACATGGGAGGCGGAAGCGGACAAGCAAAAATGATATTCTTATCTTTTCCATTCTACTCAAGCCTAAGTTACTAATTCTAAGCCTTGTATGTTATTTCATCTCTCATGTTTCTGCCCCTAAGTTATTTGCATGCATTCATGTTTATATTGAAAAAGTTCATGGCAATTTTAACACTTATATTGAGATTTTTGAAAATGGTATTTAAGTGTATTATTGAATTCTTGTTGGGGATGATCTCTTCATGATTACTATTCTCATATACATGTCTTTGACATTCAGGGACGAATGTTCCCAAGGGGGAGATATTGAAATGACCCCAAAAAATTCCCAAAAATGTGCCTCAGAAGTGCCCGAATTATAATTTCCATATATCTCAAAATTCGTGCACGATATAAAAAATCCGACTTCATATTCTTGATAGGAGGTCAAATTGAGTAGGAGATTGGTCTAACCTCAATTTTAGAGCAACCATATCAAAATACAAAAATCATAAAAATGCGATTTCCAGTGACGATCCACACCCTTGGGGGGGACGCAGCAAGGGCGCGCCACAGTGTAAAAATGTTGCCAATTTTCTATCTTGGTCCAAGAATTTTAGGTCTTGGGCCTAAGTCCTCCTATGCGTGAAAATATTTCAGCCCTTGGGTCCTTTCACCCATGGTGTCCAAGCTACTTTTTTTTTTTTACCTAAAATACATGTTTCTAAGTTGATTTTAGATATGGGTTATCTATTATGAATTTAACTACGACCTATGTTGGGGTTTTGTAAAAGTGTGATTGTTTTAGCATGTTTTGAGCTATGAATCTTTGATCTACCTTGAGATTTGATGAAGGGTTTTAATGTATATTGTATGATGATTTTACTAAGTATTGGTGGGATGATTTACTTTAAGATTTCTTGCATTATTTTACACTTTAATTGCATGGTTTTACACTAGCATTACACATCTACCAAGTGTTTGATAAATTGTCCGGTTTAGAGTTCTTGAGCTATTGATGTTCTATTGCATGACCTATGACTTGTATGATTTTTTGATGATGATAGGATTGTATAAATGTGTTGATTTCATGAAAAGTATCTATCGTATTTGAATTTGATCAATTGCCTCATTTGGGGGGTAGTAGGCCTGAACTAGCTTGTTGGGGAGTATGTACCTCAATTGCCTCGCTCGGGAGGTATTAGGCCTGTGCAACCTTGTTGGGGGTTTTATACCTCAATTGCCTCGCTCAGGAGGTATTAGGCCCGTGCAACCTTGTTGAGGGTTTGTACCTCAATTGCCTCGCTCGGGAGGTAGTAGGCTCGTGCAACCTTGTTGGGGATTGTACCTCAATTGCCTCGCTCATGAGGTAGTAGGTCTGTGCAACCTTGTTGGGGGGGGGGGGTTTGTACCTCAATCGCCTCACCAAGGAGGTGGTAGGCCTTGGTTACTTATAATGGTCTCTTCCTACACATGTAATATATTCTATATTCAAGTATGTTTACTTCAAGCATCATTCATGCATGCCATATTGTTATATGTTCACCTATTGCCTAATTATGCATTTTAACTATGTTGCTTATCTATTGTTACATTGCATCCTACATACTTAGTACATTCAAACGTACTAACACTATACTCTATTTCTACATGATGCTACCATGTAGGGAGCCCCACTTGATCATTCTCCTCTTCCACGTGGCTAGTACGATCTATCTTAAGCTATTGGTGAGTCCTCCATTCCAAGGACAATAACTATACTCTTATGATATGTATTAAGACTCTCTTTTCTTGATGTATGTTTCTTATTGACTATGAGGGTGAGCCCAGTTGTATATCTTGGCCCCTGTTAAGTTCTATGTTTAGAGGTGTTATTGGACAAGATATGTATTAATGCTATAAGCTTGACTCTCTCTTGACTCTTTGATATGTATGAAAGATGTCCCTTAGCCCCATGTTCCCTTACTTCTACTCTTTATTTGTTATTTTCTTGCTTTCGCGACCAAGATGTGTAATGATATGTTAAAAAGCTTGCTTGGGGTCTCTTCAAGTTCCCCATGTGGCATGTCACATCTAGGCCCTAGTTTTGGGTCATGAAAATAGGCTTAGGCCCCTCGGTTGACTTGGTTAGCCATGGCTTAAGCTAGCAAGGTGAGAGCATCCCGGAACTCTCCATGAGCCAATTGTTCTTCCGGAGTGCGGGTTCTTCTTCCTCTTGTGTTAGGCATGATCTAAAAAGGGCAAATAACAATCATTAGAGTGTTAACTTTACCTAACTTCTAAAGCACGACATAAATCATGAAGAAGGGAAATATTTCCTAAAATGCCTCATAGCCTCTTACTCATAGTCGTGGTGCGCAACATAACCATGAATAAGACTCTAATCAACGTGGTGTGTTAGATACCGAGTACCATTAATAACCTAGTTCTCTGATACCAAGTTTGTCACGACTCAAGCCTAGGGCCTAGACGTGACACAGCAAGTGGAGAACCCGAAGGGACCCCAAACAAGCCTCTTAGCATATCATTATGCATTCTTGGTTGCAGAAGTAATAAAACAACAATATGAGATAGTAAAGATGGAATAAGGAGCTAAGGTACATCCTTGATACTATAGAAACATAACAAGCCAATAGCATAACATTAACATATCATAAGGTTGCAACAACACCTCTAATACATAGATAGGAGTGGGGGCCAAGAAAATCTCCATGCCCATCCTCATAATCATAAGTTTCCAAAATAATAAGAGCCAATACATAGCATAGATCAAGAGAAGTATGTCCTCGGAGTTAAGGACTTACCAACTTGCTTTGAGAGAAATCGTACTAGCCACATGGAGGAGGAGGATGATCAAGTAGGCTCCATTTCCTACTTGGTAACATCATGTAGGCATAAAGTATGCGTTAGTACTTTTGAATGTACTAAGTATGCAGGATGCAATGCAACAAGAGATAGGCAACATTGGCAAAATGCAATATCATAAGCAATGGATAGCATAATAATAATATGACATGTATGAATGATGCTTGAGGTAAAACATGCTTATATATAGAACATATTTCATGTGTAGGAAAAGACCATCATCATAAACCAAGCAACTTAGTACTTGGAATCCAAGGTAGACCACCCCTTGGAAGTGATTGAAGAATCAACCCCTCAATTGATTGATGGGTATGACTACCCCAATCCAAAGTGATTGAGGTATCAATCCCTCAATAGGTTGATGGAATACCTATCCCATCCGAGGTGATTAAGGTATCAACCCATTAATTGGTGGATGGTTATCACACCCTATCATTCATGGTGATTGAGGTATCAACCCCTCAATTGGTTATGGTCAACTTACAACACTATAGATACTTTTCATAAAATCAACATATATGTATAACCTCCTTTCAACATCATAAAGTCATACAAGTCATAGGTCATGTAATGGATCATCAGTAGATCAAGAACCCTAAACCAAATTTTTTTATCAAACACTTGGTGGGTATGCAATGCTAGTGTAAAACCACACAATTCAAGAGTGAAATCATGCAAGGAAGCTTGAAGTAAATCAATCCACCAATCATTGGTAATACCCTCATGTAAGATACATGAAAACCCTCCATCAAATATCAAGAGAGATCATAGGTCTATAGCTTAAAACATGAAGTCGGGTTTTGGGATATCGCGCATGGATTTTGAGATATATGGAAATTATGATTTTGGGCACTTTTTGGGGTCTCTACAGTGATCATAGTTTTGTATAATCATAATAAGGAAGTCATCTTAGGGTATAGACTTAAAATGAGTAAACATGTGTTTTCAATCACATTTTCATGAAATCCTAATATAGTATATGATCATAATCACCAATGAATAATACCCATAAGCTACACAACTTAGGAACATATAATTTTCATAGAAATGGGAGATTAGGCACCATGGGTAAAAGGACCCAATAGTTGAAACCCATATACCTTAGACCTTGAGTCTCTTGAACTTGAGTTAGGAAAGAATGGAAGCTTAGAATAGGGGCTTGAAATCCTACACTTATTCTTGAGTTTCCTTGAATTTGAATTAAGGTCTTGGTAAAGGCTCTTCAGAGAACTTGAGAGTGTATTCAAGTTGAGAGTAATGAGTTTGATCCTTCAGAATAGGGTTTAAGTCTTTTGGGGAGGTTAAGATAGTATCGAAAGTCTAAAAAGGTCATTAGAATGAATGACATTGATGAAAATACCATTAGTGAATGGATGAAAAAATTGGCAAAGTGATGCCCTACTAGGCCCACACGGGTCGTGTGGCACTCCATGGGTCATGTAGAGTGCCCGTGAGTTATGAATTGGTCAAAAATTGGAAGTTGGAACACTTAGAAAAAATCATGTTTGTCACATTGACGGGAGGCTCCACGGGCTGTGTGATACTACACGGTCCATGTAGTGGTCGGTGGAGTTAGACTTGGTGAGAAAAAAATGTTTCCAGGAGACTCCACGCCAGGCCAGACGGCTGATCAAGCTTGCCATGGCCCATGAAGATGGCCGTGGCACTACACTTAGTCAAACACTTCCCTCTCATGCCAACCTTGCCTCACTTGCATACTCACGGCTAGGCACATGGTCAGTAGCAAGCCACATGGACCATGCCATGGGCCATACCATATCTCTTAGGCCAAAAATGCCTTTTTCTAGCTCAGGACAATCCACACGGCTCGTCCAAAGCCTCACTGCCCGTCAAGGTGCCTGTGTGGTTTAACTGCACGGGAGAGTCTTACAAAAATGGTCATAACTCCTTCATCCTAACTCAAAATGAGGTGAAACCAAGTGCGTTGGAGAGCTTACTCAAAGGGATTTCATTTGAAGTGTGTTGGGTTATACAATTCCAAATGTGCTAAAAGTTATACTCATTTAAAGTAGACCTTGGCACAAACCAACACCCAAAACTCAATTCATAAGGAAGTCTTGAACTCATCTAAGTACTAGAAGTCTCCCACTACCCTAATACACCCCCAACCTAACCAAATGAGGCTTGAAACATAGATACATAAGATTATGGAATTATAGGGTATAGGGGCAAGCATATGGTATTGAGCATATTACATGAATATCTTTAGTGAAAGTGAGTGATTTTGCATAGCCCATAGGTTATACATGAGAACATCATTGAGAGTGAGATATGAGACTTCTTTCTATGAGGGCACTTACATTGTACTGTTAACATAAGACTTATTTAGTGATTGTGACTTATTGATAGTACCTCACTTGTCATAGTTGCATTGTCACATGTATTGATCTGTGTCGATTTGGTGGATAGCTATCTGATCGTGCTTCAAAAAGGTTGTGGGTATTTGTTCTTAAGTTTGATGAGATATATGCCATTAGATTGAAGTCTATATGTTACTGTGTTGCTTATATAGATTGAGTTCGTTACTTTCAGGCAAACAATATTTTTAAGTTGAGGGTGTTGATATGCTGTCAAAATACAACACTTTTGATGCTTAAAACATGGAATTTTATGTGTTCTTAATGTGATGTTAGTAGCTTTGATGTGTTTTTGTGTTTGTTTTAGAGGATTTTAGGGTTGGCACAATATTTGGGCAAAATATGCAGAAGTTGCTGATTTTGAGGATCCACGAGACACTTTATGGGCCGTGAAAGAGGTTTCATATGGAATTCCAGTGAAGGGTGAATTTCTGAATTTCATAACCCAAGCTTAGGGCCTAGGTGTGACATAACGAATGGGAACCCGAAAGATCTCAAACAAGCCTCTTAGTATATTAATCACACATCCTTGGTCGCGGAAGAAAAGTAAACAACAACAAGAGGTAAAATAAAAAGGGAAGTGGGACTAAGAGAAGTCTTTGATAATCATAAAAGCATAAATATTCAAGCTTATAGCATAAATACATCATAATATTCCAACAACACCTCTAACATAGAATGGGACCACCTTTGATTATACTGAATATTCAAGCTTATAGCATAAATACATCATAATATTCCAACAACACCTCTAACATAGAATGGAGCGGGGTTCAAGACACTTTTCGAATACAAGGCTACACAGTGGTTATTTGCTGGCCTGCCAAATACCCCGCTGTCTGAGTACCTTGCCCTTCGCCTCTTTGACCCAACTGATTTCTTCTGGACCCTTGAAATTGTGATGGAGCACTGGTTGCAGTGTAGGAGGGTGATGGCCTAGGCGGTCTGTTAAAGAACCGAGGCCTAAGATCACTCTGGGATGGTGTAAACTGCTCTGTAGACCTAGCCTGTAAACTGCTCTGTAGACCTAGCCCGCTTGGCCTGCACCCTTTCTAGTTCTTGTACCCTTCTTCTTTGCCTCTGGTCCTCTAGTTTCTGTGCAAATACTTGCATTCTTGCTATATCCATATCTTTGTTCAGGGAAGCAATTATACAATCTCTAACCAAATATGTATCCAACCTATCCACATACCGATGAACTCTGTATTCTAGTAACTATTTGTGTCAACAATTGGACTGCATTTCTCAATTCCTGCACTATAGTATCAACAGGTGGTTCTGGGGGAATCTCACTACTCCCGGGTTTATCAGGAGCTAAGGGAGTTGGAGATGTCTGTGATAGAGACTTATCTTGAGCCTCAATCTATTGCCTCCCCTGACTGGCTAAACCAACCACTACTTCTACACTCATATTCCTTTGGTAGAGGTTCAGGAACTGATCTGCACGGGCCTCCCGAATCTCAAGTGGTAAGTAGTGATCAAGGAATGCCTCTTTAAACTCTTTCTAGGAAGTTAGAGGTGCATCTATACCCTTAGATTGCTTCCAGGCTTCATACCATAATATAGCCACACCCTTCAGCCTATACATTGCCAACTCGACAGCCTCTGTACCACCCACGTGCATGATATCTAAGGTGCACTATATCTGATCAATAAAATCCTAAGGATCCTCCTTAGGTCTAACCCAGTGAAAGATGGGGGGTCCAGATTAAGAAAATCACGTATCCTCATGCCAGCTGCCCTTTATGCGCCACCTGCACCTGCAATTGGGCCTTCTTGCCTTTGGCCTTGGCTAGCAACTATTTGTGTCAACAATTGGACTGCATTTCTCAATTCCTGCACTATAGTATCACAGGTGGTTCTGGGGAAATTTCACTATTCCCGAGTTCATCGAGAACTGGGGGAGTTGGAGATGTCTATGATAGAGACTCATCTTGAGCCTCACTTCGTTGTCTCCCCCGACTGGCTGAACCAACCACAACCTCTACTTTCTTTCCTTTACTTTTATTCCTTCTGGTTTCTGGCATGCTTGCTGTATAAAACAATTTAGGGGTTAGACTTAGACATGATCCACCTATTACACTTAGCTTTATAGCACGATCTAAAGAATGAAAAAAAAGTAACAACTCCTAAATACCACATAGCCTCTTACTTGTAAATGTGATGTACAACACATCGATAAATAAGACTCTGCATAGACTCAATTTTGTAGACTCCCTAGGATAATCTGCTCTGATACCACTTCTGTCACACCCAAAGTCCTGTTAAGGTGGACTGACACCCATTACCGATAAGGCTTGGGAGAACCAACCTGTATCTTT
>DF360121.1:26113-42700 GCA_000787875.1 Solanum virginianum | reverse complement strand
ACAAAAGCCCAACTACGAGCCATCTGTTTGAGGATGAAAAACTGTACTTAAGTTCACTTGTGTACCTAAACTCCTTTGCATGATAGAAGGGTGTAACGCCTCATAATCATAAGTGTTCAACAAAAGAAGTCTCAATATAGTAAGAGAAGTAAAGATAGTGTCCTTGGATTTTAGGACTTACCAAGGTTTGCTTTAACTGGTTAGTACTAGCCACGTGGAGGATGATTAAGTGGTGCTCTGGTTCCTACATTGTAATATCATGTAGGCATAGAGTATGTGTTTGTACGTTTGAATGTACTAAGTATGTAGGATGCAATGAAACAAAACATTAGCCAATATAGTCAAAATGCATAGTAATAAGCAATAGATAAGTGAGATCTCAATATGGCATGCATGGTTAATGCTTGAAGTGAAACATGCTTGTAAATCATTCAACTTTCATAAAACATAATATATGTGTGAGAAGAGACCCTAACCAGCAAAAGCAAAACTAAGCAAGCTACAACTTGGAATCCCGATGATTACCCCTCATCGCTAAAGACATGGTCTACTTGCCAAGGTAAACCATATTTCACCTTATGGGAGCCTGTCCCATTTCAGAGAAGTAACCCCCCTTACAAGAACCCATCCCATTTTGGGGTGGATTTTATGATAAAGTACACTAAATGGATCCACTAGTATAGCAAGGGTAATAATCATAACCCTATGTTAACACATAGTTTGAGAAAAAGAGTATGGACCCTTGAAGATAGTCCATGCTGACATCCAATTCATTGGTACTAAGTCTAATCCGACGAAATACTTGAAATAATCATACTTTAATCACTTGTAAGAAACACGACATGCGTAGCTCTTAAACATGCTTGACCTCTAATGGTGAGCCTAACTTGAAACATGAGAGTAGATCATAATCATAAATGAACCCTTACTTTAACATGAATGGCTCACAAGAGTTAAAAATCATGAAATAAGGCTTAACTTGATACTTATAACATCATAGATACTTTTCATGAATTTAATACATACTTGAAAGCCCTTAATCATCATATAGTCACTTGACATGTAAATCATGGAATAGATTATCAATAACTTGAGAATTCTTGACTTGACTTTTTATCAAACACTTGGTGGGTTCATGACACTAGTTCAAAATTATGCAATTAAATAGTGAAATCATATGAGAAAACTCAATGCAAATCAACCCACCAACATATTACAAAATCCTTATGTTGGTTACCTTGAAATCCATCATCACATCTCATAATAAATTGTAGTTTCATAGCTTAAAACATGCTCAGTCTCAATAGACAAATCAATCCATGGTATAAGCTTGAAATAGATAGTTATGCATAATCAATTAACATTTCATAAAATCCTAACATAATTTATATTCATAATCCAGAATAAAAGATACCCATAGATAATACAACTTAAAAACACGCAATTTTCATAAAAAGGAAGATTGGGCTCCATGGGTGAAAGGACCCAATGGATGAAACCCACATACCTCAAACTTTGGTTTTCTTGATATGAGCTTGAAGAAAACTTGGAACTTGAAGAGAATCCTTGATTTAAAAAGTTAGACTTGAAATCCTTGAAATTTGAATGAGGTGTTTGGTTAAGTCTTGGATAGGTTTTTGAGAGGGTCTTGAGTGATATAGAGTTGAAAAATGGCTAAGTATTAGTGTTTTCACGCATAAGTGGGCATGAAGCTATGGCTCAAATGCCCTTGGCCGAGATAGAAAAATAAAGGAAGATAATATACTAGTCCACGCCCCTAGTGTGACGCTAACCAGATGCGAACTTCATTCCAACACTAATTCGCGCCCCTGGCATGTTGCAGCAAGGGTGCGTATGGCCACTGGAAATAAAAGATTGGTGAAAATTATTTTTCTCTATGGGTCCTCTAAAATCCGGATTATACCTATTTTGCACTGAATTTTACCCTATGATTGAGAATATGAAGTTGGATTTTTGATATCACACACGAATTTTGAGATATATGGAAATTAAGATTATGGGAATTATTGAAGCATATTTTTTGGGGCGTTTTGCTGAAGTTTGGTCTATGAACATGCAGACGAGTCATGGAAGAGTTTACAAGTTATAGACCAAGTCTCGTACCCTGAGGATCAAAAAGTGAGGACTTGTAGAAAGTTCATTAGGCGAAACCCCCTATGGGCCATGGAACCTTTTACGGGCTTTAGAGGGATGTTGTAAAAGCCAAGTCTAGAATTGAAGTAACAGAGTACAAAAGCCCAACTACGAGCCGTAAATCACTATGCGGCCTGTAGAGCAACTCGATGGAGCCTGCCAACCCAGTTATCCTATTTTATTTTGCATTTGTATTTTAAACATTATAAATAGGTTTTTAGGCTATTTTTCTTAGAAGAGAAGCGAGAGATAGAGAGCAAAAAAATATTGGAGAGTTTGAGAAACACTTGTAAACTTTAATTTCATCTTCTAATTACAACCTTGTGATTCTCATTGAAGCTCTGAATTTTCTTATGCTTAATTTTGCTGTGTAAGTACTCTATTATGTTATTCAAATTCATAAGTCTTGCATTTACACAAATCACGAGTAGCTAAATCCACAACTAGGGTTGTGGGAACTATGAAGAACTAACAAGGTAAAATCGGATACTTCATAATTTTTGAAAAGTGTGCATGCATGTGTTAATTAATTCTCTTTATTTTGAATGTTTTCTAATGGTAGCCAATAATAGAACCCGACTAGTGTTACTGACTGGACCAAGGTAGTAATGAATAGGAAAAGTATTAATTAACAGGGTTCAATCGATGTTTCTTGTGTAATCAAATGAACTGGATGTCATGACCCAAGACTAGGACCTAGACGTGATATGGTTAATGAGGAACCCGAAGGAACCCCAAACAAGCCTCTAAGCATATTAATCACACATCCTTGGTCGCGAAAGCATAATAACAATAACAAGAGATATAATAAAAAGAGGAACGGGACTAAGGAAAGTCTTTGATAATCATGAAATACTCAAGAGTCAACCTTATGGCATAAGTACATCAATTTTTCCAACAACACCTCTATCATGACCCAAGCCTAGGGCCTAGACGTGACACTGCAAATGAGGAACCCGAAGGAACCTAAAGAAGTCTCTTAGCATATCAATCACATATCCTTAGTCACAGAAGAAAAATAAATACAACAAGAGATATAAATAAGGAAAACGGGGCTAAGGGAAGGCTTTTATAGTCATAAAATATTTCAATAGTCCAACGCATAGCATAATTACATCTTAGTATCCAACAACACCTCTTTCATGGAATGGAGCGGGGGCCAGGATATATTCCGGGCTCACCCTTATAGTATCAAGTGTTCAACATAAAAAAATAGCAAATGGTAAGAGTATCATAGATAGCGTCCTCAGACTTGAGGAATAACTAAAGCTTAACTTCAAAGAACCAAACTAGCCACATGGATGATGATTAAAAGGTGCTCCGATTCCTATATGGTAATATCATGTAGGCATAGAGTATGAGTTAGTATGTTTGAATATACTAAGTATGTGGGATGCAATGCAACTAGAGTCATATATCATAATAACAAGATGCTTAATCGTAATCAAGGAACATAAACTCAATATGGAATATTTATTCAAACTTTACACAACATGCATGAGATGGGCCAAATAGCCACCCACTCACCTTACCGTATAACTTTTTTGGAGAGTGTTATCAATACCCTCACCTTACGAGATACTCTTTTTGATAGGTAGTATAAGATGTCCCCAACCTTATGATATAATCTTTTAGGTAGGAGCCATGATTTATTGTACCTTATGGCATGGACGTTTTGGTATGTCCTTACCTTATGATATAATCTTTTCGATTTGAGTCATGAGTCATTTTACCTTACGACATAGCCTTTTTGGTAGGTCTTATAAGATATCCATTCCTTACGATATAATATTTTTGGTAGGATTCATGGAAATAGCTCATCTAACCATCACATTCAAGTATCAAGAAAGGACTTCATATTTTCCTGAAAATCACAACAAAACATAGGAGCCCAACAATCCACCTGCAATGCCATATGTACTTTACATGAATTTAATGCATACATGCAAACCCTTAATCACCATGAAGTCACTTGACTCATAAACCTTGCATTAGACCATCAATAACTTAAGAATCCTTAACTTGACATTTTATCAAACACTTGGTAGGCACATATGAGTACATATTCAAATCATGCAAAATGCAAGAGTATAGATCATGAAATAGTGAAATCAATGCATCTTAAAGTCATGTAAATCATCCCACCAACATCATGGAAGAACCCCATCATCGGTAACTTGTAAATCATATCAAAACCTTACAATAGCTCATAGATTTCATAGCTTGAATCATGTATAGTCTCAATAGACAAGGAATAGTTCATAGTATAGACTTAAGATAGATATTCATGCATAACCAACAATATTTGATAAAACCCCAACATATTTCATGCTCATATTTCATAATAATAGATACTCATAAGTAATATAACTTGAAAACATGCAATTTTTATAAAATAGGAAGATTGGGTTCCATGGGTGAAAAGACCCAATGGATGAAACCCACATACCTCAAACTTGGATTTTCTTGATATAGACTTGAAGGAGACTTAAAGCTTGATTGGAGTTGATGGGATTTAGAATTAAGTTTGGGACACTTGAATTTGGATAAAAATATTTGGTTACGTGTTAGAGAGGATTCTGAGAGTGTCCTGGGTGATATAGAGTTGAAACATGGCAAGTGTTTTTATGCATTAGAGGGAATGGGGCTATGAACCCAAGGCCCTTGGGCTGAAACAAGAAATCTGGCACAAAAATATACCTCTCCATGCCCCTGACGCATCGCGCCTCGGGCGTGAATCATCTCTGAAAATCGTAATTTTTGAAAAATTATTTTTCACTACAATTTCTCTAAAATTGGGGTTATATCCATTTCCCACTCAATTTAACCCCTGATCACAAATATGAAGTCAGATTTTTGATATCACGCACGGATATTGAGATATATAGAATTTATGATTATGGGCATTTCCAAGGCATATTTTCGGGCAATTTTAGGGGCATTTCAACCTCTAACATCTATCAGAAATAATGGACACGGGTAGTTGTATGCCCAACACAAGGAGCTAAGCAATCCCTTAGCTCCACTTAATTTAGAGATCCATCAACTAACAAGAAGAATGGCGGCTCACTCTTATAGTATCAGGTGTTCAACATAAAGAGATATCAAATAGTAAGAGTAGCATAGCTAGTGCCTCCAGACTTGAGGACTCACCAAAGCTTATCTTCTGAAATGCCAATACCAGCCATGTGGAAGATGATCGAGAGGTGCTCTGGTTCCTACATAGTAACATCATATAGGCATAGAGTGTGCATTAGCACATTTGAATGTACTAAGTATGTAGGATGCAATGCAACAAGACATAAGCCAACATAGTCAAAATGCATAATCATAAGAAATGGATAAATATAGTATCAATATAGAATGCATGATCAATGCTTGAAGTAAAACATGCTTGTAAATCATATAACTTGTATAAAACATAATATGTATGTAGGAAGAGACCATAATCATCATAGACTAAGCAACTACTACTTGGAATCCAAAGCATGTCACCTTCTTGGAAGGTGATTGAGGTATCCACCCCTCAACATGGTGGTATGGGCATGTCACCTTGATGTGATGTCAAAATACAACACATTTGGTGCCTGAAACAAGGGATTTTGTGAGTTCTTAAAGCAACTTTTTATTATTTTGATGTGTTTTTGTGTTAATCTTGCATAAAAGTTATGTTGGCATGATTTTGAAGAAAAGTTGCAGATTTTGCTGAAGCATAGGCCTTACAAGCACACCTACAAGCCGTAGCTCAAGCTATGAGTCGTAGGGTGGTGCAGTAGTAAGAATCAGAGACCAAGATTTAGAAATCTGCTAAGTGGAGGTCACCCCTACGAGGCTATCATACGAGTCGTAAACCTTATATGACTCATATAGGTGGACTCATGGCAAGAAGCAGAGAGCCAAGATGTTGGACCAAAAACTAAAAGCCAATACTACGAGAGGAAAATACAAGTTGTAGTTCAAGCAATGAGTCATACCTATGGGTCATACCAGTTCCGTCTAAGATGCCAAGAATCTGATATGAGACCCCGACTATGACTCGTAATTCATCCTACGAGTCGTAAATGTGAGACTTATTAAATGCTAGTTGTTTTTCCATGTAAATTCTAGGGTTATTATCTAAATACTATATATAGTTTAAGTTAGGTTTTTAAGGTGAGTTTGACCAGTAGACAATCTTGAATCATATTTTGAATCTTTTCTTAGTTATTTTAGTAGTTTGTTATTCTCTCTTGGAAAACCCATTTTGGGGATTGCAAATCTTGCCTTGTACTCATTGTTAATCAATCAAGCTTATGGGTTTGCAACTTGTGGTGCATATTTCTTCATTGGTGTTGGTAAAGCTTTCAGCTATGTCTATCATGTGAATTTTTGGGTGTGTTGCCTTAGCCATGAGTAGCTAAGCACCCACAACTTGGGGTTGTGGGAACCATGGGTAGTTGGCTTGAAATAACCTAGGTTTATTGCATTTCTATGATTGCGATTTTGCATGTATTGTCTGTTTCCCTTCATTTTTATTGTTGTTTGGTGGTGGCCAACATGAAACCTCGCCTACTATCACGATCCCGACTAAGGTAGTGACGAATAGGAAAAGGAAAATAGATGATGTAACCAACACCAAACCCCGCCTACTATCATGATCCTGACCAAGGTAGTGATCAATAGGAAAAGGAAAATAGATGACAGAATTCGATTGATGTGTTCTCGTCTAATCAACCAAGCCTAACCAAGGGGAGGTTGACTGGGACAATAGGTAATGATTAGTTGGCATGCCATGGTTGCCGATAAGTGCCATTGTGAAATTTGACCTTCTCCTTCACAAGAGGGTTGGAAGAACCTAAGTTACCGTACTGCATGCAAATTACTAATTGTAGTTATGTTATCTAGGGTAATCGAGTCGACAAACCATGGGGAACAAAATTCCCAAGTTGTCCCCATAATTGAGTGTTTCCTTGCATTATAGTTAGTTGTAGTTTTATTTTGTTTTTGAATCACAATCCCTCTCCCCTCACTTATTTGCAGGGTATACTAGGTTGTATGCCCAACACAAGGAGCTAAGCAATCCCTTAGCTCCACTTAATTTAGAGATCCATCAACTAACAAGAAGAATGGCTCAAGTGAATGAAGATGTCAAGGTTGAGAAGGATATGATTACGAATGAGGATATAAAAAAAGAGGAGAACCCACCACAAAGGGGTAACAGGCCACAACTTAGGGATTTCAATGAAAATGCTTATGGATGGAATCAATATAGATTGAACCCTATGGCTATGGATGTTACCAGTGCTATAGTACTTCTTTCATTACCAACAAATACTAAGTTCACGATATCGAGTGGATTGCTCCAAATGCTCAAAAAACACAGATTATTCACAGGGTTATCTTCGGAGGATCCCCACCGTCATCTTCAAAATGTGGTGTTTATTTGCTAGAGTGTCATAGGGACACAAAACCTTTCTCTTGATGCTATGGGCTTAAGAGTGTTTCCACTATCATTGACTAGCAATGCAGCTGTATGGTTGTCCGAGCTTTCTCTGGGTACTATTACAATTCAGGTTGAACTTCAGAGAGTATTCCTTGAAAGATATTTTCCAAGATCTAAGGAGTTGAAGCTCAAGGACCAAATCAACAACTTTGAATAACTGCCAAGTTATTCTATTAGCACAATATCAGAGAGGTTAACCAAATGTTGAATGATATTTCCCAAGATCTAAGAAGTTGAAGCTCAAGGACCAAACAACAACTTTGAGCAATTGCCAGGTGATTCTATTAGCACAATATGGGAGAGGTTTACTAAATGCTTGACAATAGTCCCTGATCAAAAGATTATTAATGATGCCTTGGTTGAGATTTTCTATCGGGCACTTGACGAGAATAGTCAAGCTTGCGCCAACACAATTATGGGAGGTATGTTTCTAGACCAACCTTTTGCATTGATAGCTGTAAGGATAGAGCGAGTGGTCAAAATGAATAGAGCATGGGGTCAACGAGAGTGAGGTGTGATGAAACCTTCTTCTGCAGTTAAAACTAATAATGAGCAAGCATAGGTGAATGAAGAGATCATGGAACAACTTGCTCAGCTTCGTACAAGTATGGACTTGGTTTTCAAGCAAAATCAGGCAAGTGTCAAGGCAGTCACCCACTAATCTCTAAAGGCTTCTAGTTATGATGATCTATTCTTTGATGAGGATGCATGTTTTGTAAGCAACCAAGCAGCAGTTTTTTAGAACAACCCCCAAGGGTCCAATTCAGACTGTTGGAGGCAAGGTTCTGAGAATCACGGTCGAAACTTCAACCATTATGGAATGTATAGAGATAACTGGAGTAGATACTATAAGATAGAGAGAGTGCCAGACGCAGAATAGGGGAGAAGAGAGGGCTACAAGAATGGTCCTTATGTGCTACTACACAATCGTGATACCGGATCAAATAACTCTAGGATTGAAGAAATGTTTGAAAAGCTGTTGAAGTGAGCTGACCATAAAGATGAGACATTAAAGGGAATGAAAGCAGATATTTCAAGTATTAACTAGAAAATAGAGTGTCACTCGGTGGGTATTAAGGAACTACAACAACAATTTGGGCAAGTTTCTTCACAATTTAACCAACGCCAAAAGGGTACCCTACCAAGCAATATGGTTCAAAATGCAAAGAATGAAGGGCATTGCATAGTAGTGATGACTAGAAGTGGCAAGAGCATCGTAGATCCCCCTATACTAGTACCTGTGGATGAAGTTGAGGAGAAGGGTCTTGGGGGTGAAGTTGTGGTTGAGGGAGAACATCCTAAGGTTGTTGGGTTGCAATAAGAAGAGACAAGGGAGCAAGAGAAATTGAAATCAATTACCAAACCTCCTCCTCCTTTCCCTCAAAGTCTTAAGAAAATAGAAGAGGATGGTAAATTCAAACACTTCCTCTCTATGTTCAAGAAACTCTTCATAAACATTCTCCTTCTAGAGGCCTTAGAGAAAATGCCCAGGTATGCCAAGTATATGAAGGATTTGGTCACCAAGAAACGCATTTACAAGAACTCCAATAATGTAGTGTAATTATGACCAAATGCCATGCTCAAAAGTGAGAGGATCCCGGTGCATTCACCATACTGTGTACCATTGGTGATATTGAGTTCGCAAGAGCATTGTGTAACTTAGGAGCGAACATCAATTTAATGCCTCTTACTGCATTCAAAAAACTTAGCCTTGGTACTCCTACCCCGACAAGAATGAGGTTGTTTATGGCGGATCGAACCATTAAAACGCTGGAGGGAATCCTTTTGGATGTGCTTGTTGAAGTTGATAAATTCATCTTTCTGGTAGATTTTCTGATCCTTGATTGCGAAGTTGATTTTAAGGTGGCCGTCATTTTGGGGAGACCATTTTTGGCCACTGGGAGACCCCTAGTTGATATGGATTCAGGTCAACTGTACTTTAGGGTTAATGATGCAGAGGTTGTGTTCGATATTTGCCAATCCATGAAACACCCAGATGAGTGCAAGAGTGAGGTGTAGACCCTCGATGATAGTTGATGAAGGATGGTGACAAAGTCAAGCCACGATGTTAAACAAAATGCTTCTTGGGAGGCAACCCAAGCATTTTTTATAATTGTTGGCTAGTTTTAATTATTTTTGGTTGTTGAGATTCTTAGGTAGAAGGTGAGAGTTTATTTTTAGGATTGAAAGACATTGGTGCAGTTGTAATATTTTAGGAATTGTTGTGTTTTGAGATTTGGTTTGCAGGTGAAAATTGAAGAACTGAAGATCCGAAAAATGGCACTTGGAGCAGCTTCTATGATCAAGCCTATGAGTCGTAGTCTTCACCATGACTTATAGTCATGCATCATAGAGGGAATCAGTGAGTATCAAAAGTTAGCACATACTCTACAAGTTAACCTTACGATTCGTAGAATCGTCTACGAGTCGTAAGAGGGGTTCGTAGTGCCCTGGTATAATTTCCAAAATTTTATAAGTGTTGGGTTTTCTATGAGACCAGGACCTATGAGTTATAGAATAGTCTACAACTCATAGTTGGGGTCTCATAGCCCTGATCTATAGATTTTTAAAATCTGACTCGGTTTCATTTAAAAGGGAGTCAAAATAAAATTTGACCCCAAAATTCATATTTTTTTACCCTAAGTGGCGACGAAAAACCCCTTACCATCACACATGTTACTTTTTAAAGAAAATCTCAGCTACCTATGTTATTTTCCAGTGATGATTTCTGCAAAGGCACTATTTTTAGGGTTTCAGCGTGCTTTTTCATTTCTTTCGCATTGTTTACTTCTCCAATGAATCGGTAAGCCCCGTGGCTAAATTTTGAAATCTTTTATGGTGAGTTTATTCCCTATATGAGTGTGTGCTTTGTTTCATCATGATGAATCATGCCATATAGTGATTATTTTACTAGACTAGTAACCTAGGGTTTGGTGCTTTGAAGAAGTGAGTTGTGAATAAAATATTGTCAAAATTCTTGAGTGGGTGCTTATGAATGCAAAACTTGTTATTCATGGGATATATTATGTGATTTTTGTCCATTGACGGTCTAGATTGTTTTTGAAAATTTGAATTTAAGAAGTGGGAGTGTGTTTTTTTTACATGTCTTAATCTTTGGGATTTGATTGAATTGATATATATGAGAATTGCATTCCTACGGAATGTTTATAGATGTCAAGAATGAGTTTTGAATGTGTATTGCTTTTGTTGTGCTTGACACAGTGTGGAACTAGATTGAAATCTTAGGGATGATAGTTGTCTTGAACTCTAGATGATAGTATAAAATTGATTATGTGCCAAGTATTTGATGATGTTGTGTGCCAAGAGTGTTGCTTGTGGTTTGATTTATTGCTTTATTGTGGGAAAATGTTAAGCACCACTGATGCCTTATGCTTCCTACTACGAGGCACTCCTATACTCGTAGGTTCCTCTACGAGTCATAAGGGTCCCTCATAGCAAGCAACAACCATCTGTGGTTCCTTTATGCTTCTCATATGAGACTCATATACGACTCGTAGTTCCTACTATGACTCGTAGTGAGTCTCATTAAGCTTATCTGAGTTCTGAAAGATGTTTCTGAACATGGTTATTAGCCCAGACTATGACTCATAAGTCATAACTGTGTCTCGTATCTGGGATCAGGAAGCATTTTTGAAGGCATACTGGTTCTACAAGGGTAGTATACTACTTGTCAGTCACCCTATGAGTCATAACTGCACTTGTATTTGCAAACTTGCAGTTGCATCAGTGGATATTTACTTTTTATTTATTTTTGTTTCTTGTTCTTTGTTATATGTTTTAGTGGATCAAACATCTTGAACTGACATGTTGCTTTATGGTTTGTTTGCAGATAAGATGCCTTCTAAAGACAAATGAGCAATCTAATCCTTTCAAAGGAGATTGGTGGATGAGTTATCTGAGATTGAGCAATCCGAGGACTCTGTGGAAGTCCACAGAGTCAGGGTAGACCCTGAGGCCATTAGACCCAGACACGAGAGCTTGTAACATAAATATCCATGGAAGTTAGTAGTTCCTCCTACTCTGAAGAGGAGGAATAATAGGGTAATAGGGATGGATCAGATATTAGCTTGCCATAGATGACCCACTCACATTTCGGCTCTGAGTCAGAGCCCGAGAGCACTTTCCAAACCTAGTAGGAGGAATTCCACTCCCAACCCCTAGTCGACCGCAGATAGTGTGTCCCTGGGATGAAAGGAATATATGACCAGGGGTTAGAGCCTAAGGGGCAAGGCAAGCCTGTCTGCCTATTTAATGAAGAGTCTCGGTTGAATGCCTCAGGCTTAGATAGAGTACCTGAATTAGATGCTGGGTTGGATGAGCACGAACTACGGTGGACCACACAATAGTTGGGCAAATATGCCCCATACATAGTTTGTGAGTTCTATGCGATGTACCTTGCTACACTCTGCCAGGGGTTGCTAAAGAACAAAAGGGCAATTGAGCAGCTGAGGCTAAGGGTGGTGACAATTTGAGGGAGGAAAGTTGATATCTCAGAGGAGGCAATTCGATGAGTTTAGTTTGGGCCCACTTATAGAATGTCTTACTCTACCACAGAGTATGATAGCTGTATTGATAAAATGAGGAGAGCAATGACTAGGAAGGTTATCACTTGGGCTAAAAGCCTAAGTTGAGGGTGACCCTTATTGTGGTAAGGCAGAGTTGCTATAGTGGATAGCCAGTCAAATCTGCGAGGAGGGTGTGGAGCTGATGTGGGTCATAAACCACGTATATCCTATAGTTTAGCCACACCTCTCATTCCAGGATAAGTTCTGGTGGTCCATTATTCGTTGGCGTATTAGGCCAACCTTCACAGATAATGTGATCACCCTGGAGAGAGCCATACTATTGGCTAACATTCTAGTTAGCTATGCTATAGATTGGATCCGGATCTTTTTAGAGCAGATTCACGAGGCTGCAACTCGGATGAACACCTCACTGCCATTCTAGTTCTAATCTATTGACTATGTAGTGTGGTAGGTGTTCTTATCGATCCTCATTGGGACCCTCATTTAGAGGCTACACACACTATCGATCCCATCCTAATAAAGGCTGATGAGAATCTAGTGGCCTTACTATGAGCAACTCCTCTAGCTATCCCAAAGCCACTTCTAGTAGAGCCTCAGATTCCAGGTTTACCTCCAGCTACTACCGGTACTACTTCGGCTATCGCATAGCCTAACTAATGGTCGAGCTTGATTCTACACCATCCTCCAGTACGCCAGTACCAACAACATCTTCTTTACAGCTTTCTGGTATTGCATTTGAGGCTTTATTACGCAGGGTAGCTGTAGCAGAGGGCAGGCTACAGGAGTTATCAGCACGGGTCTGTCTGAGGAGAGAATGAGGGCATTTTCCTGAGATTTAGTTAATGAGAGAGTCCAACCGGTGGATGCCTTGGTCGATGCATTTGAGACTAGAGTCCACAAGAGGCTTGAGAGAGCTAGGCCTGGCGATGCAACTGCAGCTACTGAGGAGTTGGCCAAGTTTAAGGCCAACTTATTACAGGTGTTGGAAACCCATGTTCCAGCCCCAGAGGTAGCACCGATAGATGATGAGGCATTTGATTGGCTCACTGACCATCCGAACACTCGTGGGAAGAGGCTCTTTGATCAGAGTGATGACCCAAAGGTAACCTTGAAGAATCCGAGAAAGAAGGAGGAGCCCATACCTGAGGAGGTGGTGCAGGAGTCGCTTTTGTTGGCGGTTATTCAGAGAGAGCGAGCACAACACACCCCACCTAAAGAGGGAACTTTTGGTACAACTACAGGGGAGAGACAGCTCCAGGTACCTACAGATCAGCCCAAGACTGGTTCTTGAGAGCCATGATATTTGACTTCTTTTGACCCTATTTCTCATTTTGTCATGTTGGATACTTTGTTCTCTTTTTAGACAATCGTTTTGATTATGTTGGTTTTTAGTTGTGTTTAAATATTCTTATGTTGGATGTTATTTTAACTTATACTTTGGATGTTAATTTTTGGTTTTCAATGGATGTATGTATATATTTCTATATCATCGTGTTTGTTTTTGTTCTTGTCTTTACTTTAAGGACAATATATCCTATTTTGGTGGGGTGTGAGAAGTTATGGATTAAGGTGAAGTCTGAGTAGCCTCAACTCCATAACTTTTATTTTTGATCCCAAGGTTTTCTTGTCGTGCTTCTTTTTTTCTTGTGGATGTTTACTTTTCTGTTGAACCGACATGTTTAGGTAGTGTAGATAATGAGTAAATTATAGTAGTATTATCTATTAGCATATTCATAATTTTGAGATTTGTTTTTAATGTTTTGATGAAACATTGGGTACCCTCAAAATTTTTGAGGTTGTGATTATTGATGCATTCATACATTTTTGAATATCTAGCAATGTTTATTCTAATATTGTAATGGTAAGCTGCGACTGAAAGCATGACCTATGAGTCTATACTTGATTATGGATGCAATTGCCATTTGTGTTGTGAGCTTATTTTGCTGCATTCATGCATCTTGTATGGACCCAGAACTTGCCTTGTTACTCTTAAATTAGTTTGGTATTGTGGTGGATATGGAAGGAATCTTAGGCCGTTATTCTTTGAGTGAACCCACTTTTGGCCTAAATGACCCACCAGATGAGTGAGTGAATCCCTTGTTCCAAACTTTTGAGGATGTCATGTACTCATTTTTTCTTGATATCTTGCTAGCTTGACCTTGTTTCATTAAATACCTTGATATTGGCCTTGGTCTATCCTTGAACATGTGAACCTTGATTGTGGCCAAAGGCCTAAGTTGAGGATGGCTATAGTTGGTGGCCCTGGTTTGAGGCATAGATATTGTGCACTTCATCTCAGGCTAAAAGCCTAAGTTGAGGGTGACCCTTATTGTGGTAAGGTAATAATAATAAGGTGGTTAGTTGGAAAATCAAGAAAGGAGTGAAAAAGCATGAATTGAGTGAAGAAAGAGAAAATAAAAGTTTTTTGAATTGAGAAAAAGTAGCAAAAATGAGTTTGAAGTCGAGGTACAACTAAAAAAGAAAAAGAAAGCACTCGAGAAAAGTTCAAAACAGGAGAATAAGGATGGAGTGATTACAAAGGGGTGGATTATGAAAGCAAAAAGTGTTGGTAAACATGGTTCAAGAATAGCTTTTAGTCACTATTTGCCCAAAATACCACACCAAAGCACCTTGAGCCTATGTTACAAGCCTATAATTCATAGAGTGATCCAACTTCACTTTATCACTAAGCCAGAAGATGAGTATAGAGGCAAGCCTATGGTGTTAGTCACTATGCATTGAATTTCAATTGTAAGAGTGAGAATGCTTCCTCAGTCCCTGAATTCTAAATATTTTTGAGTGAGTATGAGAGACTTCTTTTCAGTGAAGGCATTTGCACTACTTGAGTAGCATATGACTATATTAATGATTATGGATGGTTGATTCTCCTTAGCTTGTCATAGTTGGATTGCCAGGTATCTCATTATGTTCTTGTTTGCTCAATAACCTTGCAACCTTATTTAGAAAATAGAAGTTGGGTACCTAAATTTGAGGAGTTGATATATATGCCATCAGTGTAGCTGCTATGTATTTCTTTTTTTCTGCGTAGATTGAGTCGTCACTTGAGGACAAGGAACATTTCTAAGTTGAGGGTGTTGATGTGCTATCAAAATACAACAAATTTAGTGTCTGAAATAAGGGATTTTGTGAGTTCTTAAAACAACTTTTTATTGTTTTGATGTGTTTTTGTGTTAATCTTGCAGAAAAGTTAGGTTGACATGATCTTGAAGAAAAGTTGTAGATTTTACTGAAGTATAGGCCTTACGACCCCACCTACGAGTCGTAGCTCAATCTACGAGTTGTAGGGTGGTGTTGTAGCAAGAATTAGAGACTAAAATTCAGAAATCTGCTAAGTGGAGGTCACCCCTACGAGGCCATCATACGAGTTGTAAGCCTCACTACGAATTGTATAGGTGGAACTCGTAGCAAGAATCAGAGACCCAAGATGTTGGACCAAAAACTGAAAGATAAGTCATAGTTCAAGCAACAAATCATACCTGTGGCTTATACCAGTTCAGTCCAAGATACAAAGATTCTGATACGAGACCCCGACAACGACTCGTAGGTTATCCTACGAGTCGTAACTGCGAGACTTATCAGATGCCAGCTATCTTTTCTATGTAAATTGTAGGGTTATTTCGTAAATACTGTATATAGTTTAAGTTAGGTTTTTGAGGTGAGTTCAACCGGTGGACAATCTAGAATCACATTTTGAATCTTTTCTTAGTTTTTTTAGTAGTTTGTTGTTCTCTCTTGGAAAACCCATTTTGGGGATTGCAAAGCTTGCCTTCTACTCATTTTTGATCAATCAAGCTTGTTGGTTTGCAACTTGTGGTGCATATTTTCTTCATTGGTGTTGGTAAAGCTCTCAACTATGTCTATCATATGAATTTTTATGTGTTTTGCCTTAGCCATGAGTAACTAAGCACCCACAACTTGGGGTTATAGGAACCATGGGTAGTTGGCTTGGAATAACCTAGGTTTATTACATTTCTATGATTAGGGTTTTGCATGTATTGTCTATTTCCCTTCATTTCTATTATTGTTTCATGGTGGCCAACACCAAATTTTGCCTACTATCACAATCCCGACCAAGATAGTGATAAATAGAAAAAAGGAAATAGATGATAAAATTTGATTGATGTGTCCTCGTCTAATCAACCAAGCCTGACCAAGGAGAGGTTGACTAGGAAAATAAGTAACAATTAGTTGGCATGCCATGGTTGTCGACCAAACGCCATGGTGAAATTCGACCTTCACCTTCACAAGAGGGCTGGATGAACCTATGTTACTATCCTATATGGAAATCACCAATTGTAGTTATGTTATCTAGGGTAATCGAGTCAACGAACCATGGGGAACACAATTCCCAAGTTGTCCCCAAAATTGAGTGTTTCCTCGCGT
>DF360121.1:5065-26069 GCA_000787875.1 Solanum virginianum | reverse complement strand
TCCCCAAAATTGAGTGTTTCCTCGCGTTATAGTTAGTGGTAGTTTTATTTTTTTTTGAATCACAACCCCCTTTTAGAGATTGTAGTCATGAATACTATAAATGATTAGTGGTGAAGTCTTGTAATCAAGCCCTGTATTCCCTGTGGATTCGACCCTAACATCGGTTTGGTTAATTACTGCCAACGACTGCTTTCTTATTGGAGCATGAACATCATCTCACCCCTTAACATGGTGGTATAGGCATGTCACCTCCCAACAAGGTGGTCGAGGTGTCCACTACTCAACATGGTGGTATGGGCATGTCACCCCCAACAAGGTGGTCGAGGTATCCATCCCTCAATGAGGTGATAAGCCATGTCACCCCCAACAAGGTGTGGTCTACTTGCAACACCATAGATACTTTTCATGAATTCAATGCATACATGCAATCCCTTAATCTTCATACAGTCACTTGACTTATAAACCATGTAATAGATCACCAATCACTTGAGAATCCTTGTCAATATGAGAAAACTCAATGTAAATCAACCCACCAACACATAGTAAAACCCTCATGTAGAATATCTTGAAAACCATCATCAAATCTCATGATAGATCATAGTTTCATAGCTCAAATTATGCATAGTCTCAATACATAAACCAATTTATAGTATAAAATTAAAATAGATAAACATGCATAATCAATCAACATTTCATAAAACCCCACATAATTTATAATCAAAATCTATAATAAGAGATATCTATAGATAATACAACTTGAAAACATGCAATTTTCATAAAAAGGAAGATTAGACTCCATGGGTAAATGGACCCAATGGATGAGAACCACATACCAGAATCTTGGGTTTCCATGAGTTGATCTTGAAGAGAACTTGGGGCTTGAAGAAAATCCTTGAGTTCCAAAGTTAGGCTTGAAATCTTTGAAAATTGAATGAGATGTTTGGTTATGTCTTGGAGAGGTTTTTGAGAGGGTCTTGAGTGATGTGGAGTTGAAAAATGGCTAAGTATAGGTTTTTTCATTCATAAGTGGGTGTGTGGCTATGACTCCAATGCCCTTGGGCTGAAGTGTAAAATTGAGGAAAATCTAACTCTGGTCCACGTTTGGTCCATGACGTGGACCCATCATGTAGGCCCAGTTTGTACTGCTCTGCGCCCTTGGTGCGTCGCGTGCAGGTCGTGGATAGATATTGGATAAGGAAAATTAGCAAAAATTATTTTTTGCTATGGGTCTTCTAAAATTGTGGTTATACCCATTTTTCACTCAATTTTGCCCCTGATCGAGAATATGAAGTCGGATTTTTGATATCGTGCACAGAATTTTGAGATATATGGAAATTATGATTATGGGTATTTTTGAAGCACATTTTTGGGGCGTTTCAATATCTCCCCCTTGGGAACATTCATTCTTGAATGTCAATGCAATGTGTGTAAGAGAAGTAATCATGAAGATTTTAGCCTGATATGAATGCAACAAATGCATTTAAACATCATTTTTAAACATCTCAACATGAATGTCAAAAATCACCTTAAGCTTGTCAACATAATCATGAATGCATGGAAAATGATATAAGGCCTGAAACTTAAGACTTGAAATCATATAGGGGACTTAAATTAGTACCTTAGGCTTCAGTAGAGTAGAAGAGGTATGGGTATCACTTTCTCATGTCCACCTCAACTTCCCATGTAGCACTCTCAACTTTTTAGTTCCTCCAAAGGACCTTGACGGAAGCTATATCTTTGTTTCTCAACCTCTTCACTTGTCTATCCAAAATCTCCACCGGGGCCTCCTCATAAGTCAAATTATCTTCTATAACAAGCATATCATCCAAGGGCACTGTTGTGAGTGTGGGTCCTCTCAGTTAGTTTGTGTATCATGTATATATGTATGCTTTGTGTGTGGGCCTTATTCACCAGTTTGCATATTCATCTACCTATGTTGTGTTTAACCGCAGCGGTTACCTTCTCGGCCCTCGAATACATTTCTATGTCTGTTGTGTATTTGGTTGGTTTGCTGGAATCTTTCTGTTGCAGTTGGCTAGTCAATAAACCAGATGCTTCGTATGGTGAGATTTTCAAGTAAACTGAGTCAGTAAGCTTATACTCGGAGATCTGTTTTGGTTATGTGGTTCGGGCCCCGGACTATTTGTCTAGTTTCGGCCCATGTTTTGGGTCGTGACATCTCTTATCAACCTCACCTTCTCTATGGTTTCCATGACCAAATTTGGACCTAGCAAAGCCATTTTCTTCACTTTAAACCACCCAACTGGGGATCTACAACGCCTGCTATAAAGTGTTTCAAAGGGGGCCATATCAATGCTTGAGTGGTAGCTATTGTTGTAAGCAAATTCAATGAGTGGAAGATGTTCGTCCTAACTATCCTTAAGCTCCAAAACACAAGCTCTAAGCATATCCTCTAGGTTTTGGATAGTCCTCTCGGCTTGACCATCCATTTGATGATGAAAAGCCATGCTAAGCTTAACCTTGGTACGAAGACCTCTTTGGAATGACCTCCAAAAGTGAGAAGTGAATTGAGCACCATGATCCAAAATTATAGACAAACCTTGGTACCAAGAGCTCTTTGGAAGGACCTCCAAAAGTGAGAATTGAATTGAGCACCATGGTTCGAAATGATAGACAAGGGCATCCCCTGCAATCTAACTAACTCATGTATGTACAACTTGTCATAATCTTCGGCATCATAAGTGGTTTTGACATGTAAGACGTGAGCTGACTTTGTTATTCTATCCACAACAATCCAAATAGAGTCAACATGTTTCCTATTCTTTGGCAATCCAACCAAAAAATCCATGTTGATTTCTTCCCACTTCCAAGTCGGAATTTCTATATCTTGGGTTAGGTCACTTGGCCTTTGATGTTCGGCTTTCACTTGTTGGCAATTGTGACATCCGGATATGAACTTATCAGTGTCTCTCTTTATACCACCCCACCAATACGCTTTGCTGAAGTCTCTATACATCTTTGTAGAATCGGGGTGAATGGAATAGGATGAATTATGGGCTTCCTTCATGATCAATTCTTTCAAATCATCTATATTTGGCACACAGTATCTGCCTTGGTATGTAAGGGCACCATCTCTCCCTTGGGAGAAAGCCTCCACTTTACCATCTCTCATCAAGGCCTTCAACTCTAGTAAGGCGGGGTCAAGATCTTGTTTTGCCTTTACCTCCTCAATCAAGGAAGATTTAGATCTATCAACAACTACTTCACCCTTATTTTGAACTTCATCTAATCTAACCTCCAATCTAGCCACCCGGTGAACCTCTCTAGTCACCTCTTTGCCACCATTATCAACATGAGCTAGACTACCTATAGACACCCTACTTAGAGCATCAGCCACAACATTAGTTTTGTTGGTGTGATAATGCACACTCATATCATAATCTTTAAGGAGCTCTAATGGCTTTTTTTTGTCTCAAGTTAGGATCTTTTTGTGTGAACACATATTGGAGACTCTTGTGGTCGGTGAACACATCAATATGAACTTGATATAAGTAGTGATGCCAAATTTTTAAAGCAAATACCACATCCTCCAATTCAAGATCATGGGTAGGATGATTCTTCTCATGCACCTTACGTTTTCTAGAGGCATATGCTATTACTTTACCACTTTGCATCAAGACACACCCCAAACCACTTCTTAAGGCATCACAATATACAACAAGTCCTTCCAACCCTTTCTGTATAGATAAGATAGGAGCCGCGACAAGCTTATCTTTCAAAGTTTGGAAACTCTTTTCACACTCATCAGTCCACACAAATTTCTCCTTGTTTTGTTTTGATTTATTCATTGGGGAGGCGATAGAAGAGAAACCATTTACAAACCTCTGGTAATAACCTGCCAAACCCAAGAAATTTCTAATGTCTGATGGATTCAAAGGTCTAGGCTAATTTTTAATCACCTTTGTCTTCTTAGGATCCATGTTAATGCCATCATCCGACACCATATGCCCTATAAAAGCAACCTCTTTCAACCAAAACTCTTATTTTTTATATTTAGCATACAACCTTTCCTCCCTCTAGATTTGCAACACCACCCTCAAGTGATTCATATGCTCCTTCTCACTATGGGAATAAATCAAGATATTATCAATAAAAATCACCATAAACAAGTCAAGGTAGGTTTTAAAGACCCTATTCGTAAGATCCATAAATATAGTTGGTGCATTAGTGAACCTAAAGGACATAATCACAAACTGAAAGTGCCCATACCTAGTCCGGAAAGCCCTCTTGGGAATGTCACACTCTCTTACTTTCACTTGGTGATACCCGAACCGAGGATTAATCTTAGTGAAGTGACTAGCCCTTTGAAGTTGATTAAAAAGGTCTTCAATCCTTGGTAGAGGGTACTTGTTCTTTATGGTGACTCTATTAAGTTGTCGGTAATCAATGCACATTCTAAGATAACCATTCTTTTTCTTTATAAATAATATCGGTGTACCCCAAGGTGACTTACTTGGCCTTATAAAAGCCTTCTCTAATAAATCCCTCAATTGCTCCTTTAACTTCTTCGACTCCACCGGGGCCATACGGTAAGGGGGAATAGAAATGGGTTGAGTGTTGTGAGGGAGGTTTCTACCAAATTCTATTTTCCTTTCGGGAGGAACATTGGGAAGTTCATTGGGAAAGGCATTAAGAAACTCATTAACCACCTAGACTCGACTCAATTGGAAGGACTTTAGACTCAATATCCCTAACCCTCACAAGATGATAGAGACAACCTTTAGAAATCAAGTTTTGGGCTTTAAGACAAGAAATGAATCTACCCTTGACCTCTACATTACGACTTTTTCACTCAAGGATGGGCTCATTAGGGAATTGGTATTTCACCCTATGGGTTCTACAATTTATAGAAGCATAATATGTATGTAACTAATCTATCCCAAGAATGACATCAAAATCCACCATATCTAACTCAACAAAATTACAAGGCAAGATTTTATGCAAAATGAACATGGGACAATTTCTATAGATTCTTTTTGCAATAATGGACTCACCAACGAGGGTAGACACTTCATAGGGTTCATCTAACATTTTTGGGCTAACATGAAGCTTTTTGGCAAGAAAAGGAGTAATAAAGGAAATAGTGGCACCCGATTCTATCAATGCATACACATCAAAATCGAAAACCTTTAACATACTGGTGATGACATTGGGTACCTTATTTACCCTTTGTCTCCCTTGAAGAGTATATAATTTTTTTTGCCTTGGAGCACCCCCTTGTTGGCCTCCTCTTCCCTTTTGACCTGTATTTGTACCTTGGCCTTGTGGATGACCATCTCTACCTTTCTTTTGAGCTTGAGGACAATTAATCACCTTATGACCCACTTCTTCACTACCATAGCAAGCATTAGAGTTTTTCAAACATGGGCCATTGTGGTTCTTACCATATCTTTGGCATATAGGGTTAGGCACCATACCACCGCCACGTTGGAATCTTGGGTTTTCATTAGCTAATCTCCTATTAGAAGCATTGGAAGGTCCTTTGCCTTGGAACTTGTGGCCTTGAGTAAATTGGCCATCCTTGGAAATTTGGAATCCACCTTCAAAATGAGCCTTCTTGGACTCACCATTTCTTTTCTTTCTAAGCTTTTCCCCTCTAGTTGTTTGGCATATGTCATGAGGGAGGACAAATCCATATCACCTATTAGCATGGTGGTACAATACTCCTTATTCGGCAAGTCGGATATACTCGGCATAAATTTGTTCATCCTTGATCTTGGCTCGGTAACCATTTGTGGGGCATATTTAGAGAGTTTTTTTAACTTGAGGGCATACTCCCTCACACTCATGGATCTTTGCTTAAGGTTCATAAAGTCCATCATTTTAGCCTTCCTTAGCTCGATAGGAAAGAGTTGGTTGAGGAATGTTGCTTTGAACTCCTCCCAAGGGATATTATCATCATCTCTCCTTTTTGACTTCCATTGTGTTAACCAAATTTGAGCTACCCTTTTGAGTTGGTATGCCGGTAACTCCTTTTTTTTCCTTCGAATTTACCCCTATAATAGATAGTACTTTGTATACCTCATCTATGAACTGTTGGGGATCCTCATCCATCTTGGATCTGTGGAACTCTGGTGGGTTTATTCTAGTGAAGTCCCTTATCCTGGAAGTTGGAGTGGGAGCATGAGGGGCTTGGACCCCTTGGTGAATTTGGTTGGTCATAGCACGAGCCAACATTGTAATAGTATCACTAGAACTCATCTTGGGCTACCCCTCTACCTTGAGGAGCTTGAGGAGCGGAGGGTGGGGAGTGGGTGCCGTTATACCTTTGGTGTATGGGTTCTCCTTAGTCTCCCTCTTGGAATCGGTATGATCTAGAAGAGCAAAGAGCATTCGTTAGGGGAAAAGGCTTACACTTACATCTAAAGCACGATATAGACTATGAATAAGTGAAACATTTCTTAAAATTTCTCATAGCCTCCCATTTATAGTTGTGGCATGCTTCACAACCATGATTAAGATATCTAATTGATGTGGTGTGTTGGATTCTGAGGATTATTAACAAGCTAGTGCTCTGATATCAAGTTTGTCACAACCCAAGCCTAGGGCCTAGACGTGACACGACTAATGGGGAACCCGAAAGAACCCCAAACAAGCCTCTTAGCATATCAATCTCAGATCTTTGGTCGTGGAAGCATAATAACTACAATAAGAGATATAATTAATAGGGGAACGGGACTAAGGGAAGTCTTTGATAATGATAAAATACTCAAGAGTCAAGCTCATAGCATAAGTACATCAATTGTTCCAACAACACCTCTAACATAGATTAGAGTGGGGGCCAAGACACTTTCCGGACTCACCCTCACAGTATCAAGTGTTCAACATAAAGAGATATCAAATAGTAAGAGTAGCATAGCTAATGTCCTCAGACTTGAGGGCTCACCAAAGCTTATATTCCAAAATACCAAACTAGCCATGTAGAGGGTGATCAAAAGGTATAGCATAAATCAAGAGAAGCATGTCCCCGAAGTTGAGGACTCACCAATTTGCTTTGAGAGATATCACACTAGTCACGTGGAGGAGGAGGATGATCAAGTGGGGCTCCGGTTCCTACATGGTAACATCATGTAGGCATAGAGTATGTGTTAGTACGTTTTAATGTACTAAGTATGTAGGATGCAATGCAATAAGACATAAGCCAACATATACAGTCAAAATGCATAATCATAAGCAATGGATTGGTATAATTTCAACATGGCATGCATGATCAATGCTTGAGGTAAAACATGCTTATAAATCATATAACTTACAAATATAGATTACACGTGTGGGAAGAGACCATAATCATAGACCAAGTAACTACTACTTGGAATCTAAGGCACGTCACCCCCTTAGAAGGTGATTGAGGTATCTACCCCTCAACATGGTAGCATGGGCATGTCATCTCCCAACAAGGCGGTGGAGGTATCTACCCCTCAACATGATAGTATGGGCATGTTACCCCCAACAAGGTGATTGAGGCATGTCACCTCCTCATCAAGGTGATTAAGCATGTCACTACCCAATAAGGTGTGGTCAATTGTAACACTATATATATTTGTAATGAATTCAATGTATACATGCAAACCCTTAATCATCATAAAGCCACTTAACTTATACACCATGTAATAGACCATGAATAACTTGAGAATCCTTATCAAGACATTTTATCAAACATTTGGTGGGTGTGTAATGCTAGTTTAAAATCATGTAATTCAATAGTGAAATAATATAATAAAATTAAATTTAACTCAACTCACCAACACATAGTAAAACCCTCTTGTATGATACTTTGAAATCCATCATCAAATCAAATAATAGATCATAGTTTCATAACTCAAAACATGCATAGTCACAGTAGACAAAGCCAATTCATACTATAAGCTTGAAATAGACAAACATGCATATTCAATCAACACTTCATAAAATCCTAACATAATTTGTAATCAATATCCATAATAAAAGATACTTGTAGAAGATACCACTTGGAAACATGCACTTTTCATAAAAAGGGAGATTGGGCTCTATGGGTGAAAGGACCCAATGGATGAAACCCACATACCTCAAACTTTGGTTTTCTTGATGTAGACTTGAAGGAGACTTAAAGGTTGAATGGAGTTCTTGAGATCCAAAATTAAGCTTGAGGTACTAGAATTTGGATGAAATATTTGGTTAGGCCTTGGAGAGTGTTTAGAGAGGGTCTTGAGTGATATAGAGTTGAAAAATGGCTAAGTATAGGTGTTTTCATACATAAGTGGGCATGAGGGTATGACCCCAAGGCCCTTAGGCCGATATGTAAAACTAAAGAAAAACTTGAACTGGTCGGCATCTGGTCCACGTCTGATCTATGATGCAGACCCAACACAACGAGCAAATTGACAGTGATTTGCGCCCCAAGAGTGTCGCGGCCTGGGCGTAGACAAACCCTATTCTGCAAAAAATTGTGAAAATTATTTTTCACTATGGGTCCTCTAAAATCGGGATTATACCCATTTGCCACTCAATTTTGTCCCATGATAAAAAATATGAAGTCAGATTGTTGATATCAAGCATGAATTTTGAGATATGTAAAAATTACTATTATAGCCATTTCCAAAGCACTTTTGGGGGGCTTTTTTGGGCGTTTTAGAGCGGACCAGTGTTAATTTTTCCTTGATTTTCTTATTTCACCTAAGGGCATTGGGGTTATAGTCTCATGTCCACTTAAACGTAGAATCTCCCATACTTAGCCATTTATCAACTCTATAGCTCACAATACCCTCTCTAAAACCTCTCTAAGACTCTATCAATTCTCTCATTCAAATCTAAGGAATTCAAGCTCAATTTTGAAAATCAAGGACTCATTTTAAGCTCTAAGTCTACCTCAAGTTCACTTCAAGGAATTCAAAGTTTAAGGTACATGGGTCTTCATCCATGGATCCTTTCACCCATGGAGCCCAAACCTTCTCCTTTTATGAAAATTGTATGTTTTCAAGTTGTATTACCTATGGTATCTTTTATTATGAATTATGAACATGATTTATGTTGGCATTTTACCAAGTATTGAATTATTATGCATGAATATCTATTTCAAGTCTATACTATGAATTGATTTTGTTTATTGAGACTATGAATGTATTGAGCTATGAAACTATGAATTATTATAAGCTTTTGTGATAGATTTCAAGATACCCTACATGAGGGTTTTGCTACTATAATGGTGGGTTGATTTGTATTGAGTTTACTCATCTTATCTCACTGTTGAATTGCATGATTTTAAACAAGTAACATGAACCCACCATGTGTTTGATAAAATGACATGACAAGAATTCTCAAGTTGTTTACATGGTTTACAAGTCAAGTGACTTCATGATGGTAAAGGGCTTTCAAGCATGTATTGAATTCATGAAAAGTATCTATGATTTTATAAGTATCAAGTTAAGCCCTATTTCAAGATTTTGACCTCTTGTGAGTCGTTCATGTTAAAGAAAGGGTTCATGTATGATTATGATCTATTCTCATGTTCAAGTTAGGCTCACTAGTATAGGGTCAATTATGTTTATGAGCTACTCATGTCAAGTTATCATGTCTCTTACATGCTATTCATATTATGATTAAAGTGTGATTATTTCAAGTATTCCATGGGATTTAATTTGCACTAATTGAGGCTTAAGATGGGGGCTCGACTCAAGGGGTCCTTATATAAAGTCTTTAGTCTCTAAACTATATGCCACCATAGAATTATGAATATTACCCTTGTTATACTAGTGGATCTATCTAGTTCATGTTATCATATTTGATTTGCCTTGGCAAGTGAACCACACTTCATCGAGGGGTGTCATACCTGGTCATCTGAACCAAGGGGGTGTCAGGCCTTGGAGTCCAAGTTGTAGATACTTGGTCTATATCGATTTAGGTCACTTCCCACAGATGTATATATATTATGCAAGTTGAATGACTTACAAGCATGTTTTATTACAAGCATTGATCATGTATGCCATAATGAGATTATATATCCATTGCTTATGATTATGCATTTTGAATATATTGGCTCATGTCTTGTTGCATGCACCCTACATGCTTACTATATTCAAACGTACTAATGCATACTCTATGCCTATATGATATTACCATGTAGGGATCGGAGCTCTTTTTGATCATCCTCCATGTGGCTAGTTCGGTACTTCGGAGAAAAGCATTTGCTGAGTCCTCAAGTCTGAGGACACTATCTATGTTACTCATGCTATGTTGAGACTTTTTTATGTTGAACACTTTTTATCATGAGGGTGAGCCCGGGAAGTGTTTTGGCCCCCGCTTCATTCTAAGTTAGAGGTGTTGTGTTATGTTATGTTATGTTATGTTATGTTATGTTATGTTATGTTATGTTATGAGCTTGACTCTTTTATGCTTTTATGAATATCAAGACTTCCATTACTCCTGCTTCCCTTTTAAATTATGCCTTGTTGATGCTTAGTTTGCTTCTATGACAAAAGATGTATGTATGATATGCTAAGAGGCTTGTTTGAGGTCCCCTCGGGTTCCCCATTTGTTATGTCACGTCTAGGCCCTAGGCTTGGGTCATGACAATAACAGCATCCCATATTGAGTTGCCAGATGAGCTTCTGTCGAGCTTAATCTAGCGCGTATCAATTTGAAAAGAATAATTGTCCTTTATCTGATGGTTGTGGTTGATAGAAATCCATTGGCAATTGTTCAAACTCTATCAATGTCTCAAAGTGTTATGCACCCAAGACCTTTTAATATATCACTTGTCATGCCATAAGAGGGGATTCATGTCATGACCCAAGCCTAGGGCCTAAACATGACATGGTGAATGCAGAACTCTAAGGGAGCCCGAACAAGCCTCTTAGTATATCAATCACACATCTTTGGTCTTGGAAGCAAAATAAACATCATAAGATATATCAAAAAGGGAAGTCTTTGATAATCATTAAAGCATAAAATAGTCAAGCTCATAACATAAATACATTATAGCATCACACGACATATCTAACTTTGAATGGAGAAGGGGAGAAGACACTTTTTGGCTCAGCCTCATAATAACAAGTGTTCAACATGATGAAGTCTCAAAATAGCAAGAGTAATATTGATAGTGTCCTCGGACTTGAGGACTTACCAATGCTTATCTCCGAGGTACCGAACTAGCCACATGGAGGATCATCAAAAGAAGCTTTGATCCCTACATGGTAATATAATGTAGGGATAGAGTATGTCTTAGTACATTTGAATGTACTAAGTATACAGGATGCAATGGAACAAGACATAAGCCAATATAGTCAAAAAGCATAATCATAGGCAATGGATATATAATCTCAATATGGCATGCATGATCAATGCTCATAATGAAACATACTTGTAAACCATTTATCTTGCACAATATATATCATACATATGTGGGAAGTAACCCCAACCTATATAAACTAAGCAGCTACAACTTGGAATCCGAGGCCTGACACCCCCTCGATTCAGGTGATCGGGCATGACACCCTTCGGCGAAGTGTGGTCTACTTGCCAAGGCAAACCAAACATAATAACATGAACTAGATGGATCCACTAGTACAACAAGGGTAATAATTCATAATCCTATGGTAGAACATAATTTAGAGCCTAAAGACTTTATATAAGGACCCGTTGAGTTGAACTCCCATCTTAAGCCTCAATCAGTGCTAAGCCAAATCCCACAAAATACTTGAAATAATCATACTTTAGTCATAACATGAATAGCTTGTAAGAATATGACTTGAGTAACTCATAAACATGCTTGATCTCTATCAAACACATGGTGGGTTCATGATACTTGTTCAAAATTATGCAATTCAAGAGTAAAATAAGATGAGTAAACTCACTGCAAATCAACCCACCAATATGTAGTACAACCCTCATGTAGGGTACCTTGAAATCCATCACAAAAGCTCATAATGGTTCATAGTTTCATAACTCAAAACATGCATAGTATCAATAGACTAAATCAATTCATGGAATAAGATTGAAATAGATAGTCATGCATAATCAATCAATACTTCATAAAACCCTAACATAATTTCTATTCATAATCCATAATAAGAGATACCCACATGTAATATAACTTGAAAATATGCAATTTTCATAAAATGAAAGGTTGGGCTCCATGGGTGAAAGGACCCGATAGATGAAACCCACATATATTAAACCTTGAATTCCTTGAAATGAACTTGAAGTGGTTTTAGAGCATGAAATGAATCCTTGAGTCCCAAAGTTGAGCTTTAATTTCTTAGATTTTAATGAGAGAATTGATAGTCTTAGAGAGGTTTTGGGTGAGTTATAGAGTTGAAAAATGGCTAAATATGAGTGATTTCACATTTAAGTGGGCATGGGGCTATGACCCCAATAACCTTGGCCGAAATAAAGAAACTAAGAAAAATAATACACTAGTCCGTGCCCTTAGCGTATTGCGTATCAGATGCGGACTAGGAATTACACTGTGAAGCACACCAGGCATGTCACGCCCTGGGCGCGGATAGCCACTGGAAATCATAAAATTAGCAAAAATTATTTATCGCGACGGGTGCTCTAAAATCTGGGTGATACCCATTTTCCACTCGATTTTCCCCCTGATCTAGAATATGAAGTTGGATTTTCAGAATCACCACATAGATTTTGAGATATATGGAAATTAGGATTATGGGGCATTCAGAAGCACATGTGGGGCATTTCAATCCAAGAAGTATCCGACACCCAAAGACTATTGCGAGTCCCCAAGCGAACCACTTGTCCTGATTGTATTTATTCATTCATACATTCTACTAATCAGTGAAAGACTAAGGGATATAAATGGTCACATTATATCATCTAGGCTCAAAATAATAATTATTTAATAGAAGGCTAGTAGAAAGAACTAGCTCACAATCTTAACAACCAACATTCGACTCTAGTCTATGAAGCCTCTATCACTATCAGGTGATGTTAATGACAGACCCATGACTACCTCAATCAAAAATAAAGCTAAAAAGTGAAAAACTCTAAGCAAGATAAAAATAGAAAATGAATCCTACAAAGTAGGGGAGGCTCACTAATTAGCTGAACGTCCAAGATCCTCATTGATGCGCCTGTTGATGATTCCTAGTCCCTGTATCTGCATCATAAAATGATGCAGTACTGAGTGGCGTCAGTACGTGGAATATACGGTATGTAAAATAGTTTAATGAAACCAAAACTAGTAGAATAATATGAAATAATAATCAACTCAATATAAAAATCAATCAACATGTCAAATTATCTAAAGCAAGAATAAAGAGTAGATATCTGACTCATCAACCCAATAAACCTCATCAATCAAATCAGACTCATCTCATCTCTTGTCAACTCAGAGTACTCACTTTGGGAACTTTCTGGGAGTTTCTCTTATACGACAACAATCACTTATAAGCCAGTGATTATACAACAATCTAACTGATGTTGCTACAACTGTTATATACTTGCCAGGTAGGAAATGAATCGAATCTACTAAGGACTATCAACCAATCAGACAAGTCCTTTATTGTTTCAGGGACTCTATCAAAAGGGAACTACAATGTAATATGATGGTTCAAATCCTTACTTACACTTGGCTATGTAGTTTGACTAGTGCGGGTAGGGTTAACGCTTACTCTTTCAGAGCTCGATACTCCTCTCATGACTCAATGCTCATAAAACAATTCATCCGATTAAACTATCTCAATCAAATCATCTCAATTAGCCTCTAGTAGAGGCACTATCATTCGATCAGTCTCAGAGACTCTAATCATCTCATCCATCAACATCTCAGTCATTAGCTCAAGATTTAGAATAATCATTAGGAAGCAATCGAATAGACAAATCATTAGAGTTCATTTGGAAAGACTCATGGACCATCAAATACTATCAAACTATCATCATTCTCACATTCACATTCACATTCACAATCTCTATCAACATTCTCAATCAAGGCTCTAGACTTAATTCCTATCTTCTTTCATGCATGCTTTTAATAAATAACATATAGGGTTATGCAATATCCTATGAAAAGTAATCAATTCAAGAAAATAAGTTTATGATAATCATCAATATAAGAAAATACATATAACTAATAAAAAATTTTCAACAAAATCCTCAAGAAACATTGAAGAATCATATATATAGACTCATTAGACTTTCAGCTCTTCTATGGGGCACATGACATAACAATCTCAAGCTTTTAGTTTAGCCTTACATACCTGGGATAAAGTTCTACCAATCAATCGTCAAGAAGTTCCTTGAATTCTTCAATCTACACTTCCCTCTTCTCCTCTCTCAAGCCCTAGTCTTTCAAGTGTTTAGAAAAGTACTTAAAATAGGGTTTAAGACTCTATTCATTTACACATCAAAATGACCTAATTTGATCATGTTTTGAATTTAGAAGCAATTGGGAATTGACCAGAATACCCCTCATAATAAAAGAAAAACTTTCACCTAGAAAATGTCCAGTCCAAGACGCGAACTGGGCACAGACACATACATGTTTTTCCTAAAAAAATTTTGAACAATTTTTCAATTCCCATCAAAAAAGTTAAATTAACAAAATATAAGTGCTAGTCTGCATCACTAATATACCGAGGGATAAGTCATTTGACTCATTCACATCCAGATCCTGAATATTTGGAATCCGTATTATGCAAGGATACATTACTTTTGCTAATTCGAATTGAAGGGTGATATAAAATTGGTATATTTCTGTCATCATATCCTTAGTTAGCCCATTTATCCTAGTTAGCAGTTCCAGCTCCATATCAAGGTCATGATCGATATCGTCACTAGTGCCAGGCGTGTCGTGCCTTGGGCACGCACCAACACTATTTTTCATCTCGAATCAAAAAATAATTTTTTGATCCAATGGCTTTAAAACCCGAATGAGATCATTTTCCTATTCAATTTCCCATGTTGATTGCATATCCGATGTCGAACTCGTAAATGGAGCATGAAAAGATGCATTATGGACAAATCTCTATTCTAGAGGTATTTCGGTAATTTTATCAGGTGTTACATCATCCCCCTCTTGGGATCATTCGTCCTCGAATTATGAGTAAAGGTAGATATCAAGGCATGAATAGACTCAAAACTCATCTCATCATTCACATCTATCAATCAAATGATCGACTCTATCACAATCATCAATCAACTTTATTCGGACCCAAGAATAGATAATCAACACAAGAAAAGATAATAAATTTAGTTAAAGGTAAGGAAATTACCTTCAATATTCTAATCATTTGGCATAAATAGGTGCAAATATTTTGCTTTATCTCTTCCTTAGCTTCTCATGTGGCTTCCTCAACGAATTCATTTTTCCACAAGACTTTGACTAAGGCTATCTCTTTGGTTCTCAACTTGCAAATCTGAAGATCAAAGATTTGGACAAGAATTTATTCATAGGTCAAGATATCCTTCACTCCAATACTCTCCACAGGGATCACTAAGTTAGGGTCTCCCAAATATTTCTTCAACATCAACACGTGGAATACTGGCTCATTTTTTTCTAAACCATAAAGCAACTCTAATTCATAAGCAACCTTTCCAATCCTTTTCACAACCTGATAAGGCCCAATATAGTGTGGACTCAATTTATACTTCTTCCTAAATCTTATGTCACCTTTCATAGGTGATATTTTGAAGTATACCCAATCATTCACCTCGAACTCTAAATCTCTTCTTCTCATATCGGTGTAGGAGTTTTGGAGACTTTGTGCTGTCTTAAACCTTTTCCTAATGACCTTAACCTTCTCCATTGATTGATAGACAAGATGAGGCCTAATCAACTCCGCTTCTCCAACATCAAACCATCCAATTGGTGATCTACATCTCCTCTCATATAAAGCTTCATAGAGAGCTATCTGAATGCTTGCATGATAACTATTGTTATATGAAAATTCAATCAATGGTAGGTGATCATCTTAATTTCCCTTGAAATCAAGAACACAAGCTCTCAACATATCCTCTAATGTCTGAATTATACATTTTGCCTAACCATCTGTCTGTGGATGAAATGTTGGGCTCAAATTTACTTTCATACCCAATCCTTTCTGGAATGATCTCCAAAATTGGGAGGTAAATTAGGCTCCTCTATCCGAGATGATGGAAAAGGGAACTCCATGCAACCTCACAATCTCTTGGATGTACAATTTGGCATACTCCTCCGTAGTGTTAGTTGTTTTAACTGCTAAGAAGTGAGCCAATTTGGTCATTCCATCCACAATCACCCATATCGAATCATGTTGCTTTCAAGACCATGATAGACCAGTAATGAAGTCCACATTGATCATCTCCCACTTCCATTCTGAAATCTTAATGTTCTGGGCTAATCCACATGGCCTTTGATACTCAACTTTCACTTGCTGATAATTTAGGCACTTTAAAACAAATTCTGCAATATCCCTCTTCATTCCACTCCACCAAAAAACTTCTCTCAAGTCATTATACATCTTGGTAGAGCCAGGATGAATGGAATATCTAGTTCTATGAGCTTCAGCCATGATTCTATCTTGAATACCATCAACATCTAGAATGCAAAATCTGCTCTGGTATCTCAACACTCCATCTCTCCCTTTGGGACCATCACTTTCTGTTTGTGGATGACCTCCTTCAATTGGAGTATGACAGGATCTCAATCTTGCTTTTCTTTTACCTCTGCCACCAAAGATGATGCAGACCCATATTAACTCCTTCCTAATCATTCTCTTCAACTCAAACTCTCAATTAGTCCAATCGATGCACTTCCTTAGCTAGTTCCTTCTTTCCTTCCTCAATATAAGTTATGCTACCCATTGACAACCTACTAAGAGCGTCAACAACAATGTTAGCTTTACCTAGATGGTAGAGAATGTTCATGTCATAATTCTTGAACAACTCCAACTATCTTCTCTGTCGCAGGTTGAGTTATTTCTGACTGAATATATACTGCAAGCTCTTGTGGTTAGTGAACATATCGACACCAACTCCACACAAATAGTGGCACCAGATTTTAACTGAAAATAGCACCGTTGCCAACTCAAGATCATAGGTCAAATAGTTTCTCTCATGAGCCTTAAGTTGTCTAGAAGCATAGGTTATCAACTTCCCATTCTGCATCAGCACACATCCCAATCCAACTCTCGAAGCATCACAATAAATCACAAAATCCTTTGTTCTATCGAGCAAGGTTGGACTGGTACAGTAGTCATTCTAATCTTCAACTCTTGCAAAATCTTCTCACATTCACCAAACCGCTAAAACTTGACCTTTTTCTGAGTCAACTTAGTGAATGGACCTGATGAGGAAGAAAACCCTTAAAAAATCTACAGTAATAGCCTGCCAACCCCAAGAAACTTCTTATATCATTTGGAGAGGTCAGTCTGGGCCAGTTCTTAACCGCTTCAATTTTCTGATCATCCACTCGAATACCATCACCGAAGAAAATATGGCCTAGGGGAGCCACAAACTTAAACTAAAATTCATATTTCGAGAATTTTGTATACAACTCATGGTCCTTAAGTGTTTAAAGGACAATTTTGAGGTGATTTGCATGTTCCCCTTCATCTATTGAATACACCAAAATGTTGTCGACAAAGATAATCACAAACATATCAAGATACTATCTGAATAATTTATTCATCAAATCCATAAAGGCTACAGGTGCATTCGTCAACCCAAAGGACACGACCAGGAACTCAAAATGGTCATATCTAGTCCTAAAGGTTGTCTTTGAAATATCACATTCCCTAACTTTCAACTAATAGTAGCCAAATCTGAGGTCTATCTTTGAGAAATAAGAGGCACCCTGAAGTTGGTCAAACAAATCCTCTATCCTTGGGAGAGGATACTTATTCATTATGGTGACCTTGTTCTATCTTTGAGAAACAAGAGGCACCCTGAAGTTGGTCAAACAAGTCATCTATCATTGGGAGAGGGTACTTGTTCTTAATAGTGACCTTACTCAGTTGTTTGTAGTCAATACACATTCGGAGAGACCCATCTTTCTTTTGCACAAATAGGACAGGGGCACCCCAAGGAGAAACACTTGGCCTTATGAAGCCTTTCTCTAACAAATTTTTCAATTGTCCTTTCAATTCTTTCAACTTAGCAGGGGCCATCTTATAAGGTGGAATTGAGATAGGCTGGGTATCAGGTAGAACATCGATCCCAAAGTCAATCTCCCAATCTAGAGGGACTCCGAGCAGATCCTCAGGAAATACTTCACGAAATTCATTCATAATCGGGATTGACTAAAGAGTAGGAGACTCAATATCATCAGATTTAACTCTCACAAGGTGGTAGGCACAACCCTTAGCAATCATCTTTCTGGATCTAAGATAGGAGATAAACTTTCCTTTAGGTGCTATAGAATCAACCTTCCACTCTAGAACCAGTTCATTTGGGAATTATAACTTAAAGGTTGGGGATCTACAATCAACAGAGGCATAATAGGCGTAGAGCCAATTAATGCCAAGGATAAAATCAAAATCAATCATATATAACTCAATCAGATTAATAATAGTATCCTATGATGGATGGACGCTACATAAACTCTATAGACTCTCTCAGCCAGAATAGACTCACCTACGAGAGTAGAAAAATCAAAGGGTTCAAGAAGACTCTTAGGGGTTCTATCAAATCTACTGGCCACATAAGGAGTTGCAAAACATAATCTGGTACTAGAACCCATCAACTCATAATAGTCAATAGGAAATACTCGAATCATACCCATCACAACATCAGGGGAGTTCTACTGATCGTGTCGATTACCCATGGCATACAAATAGTTTGTGGCCTCGCTTGTGCTTGACGTAGTACCTCTCTGATTTCCCTTAGCTAGCAGGCCTGGTGCAAAAAATTAAGCCCCATCAGCCCACAGCAGACAATCTCTTTGATAGTGACCTACTTGGCCATACTTGAAGCATACATCACTCTCTTTGTAGAACTTACCCATGTGGAACTTGCCACATGTACCACATGGTGGTTCACCTCATGAACTTTGAGCCATACTAGCTTGTGACTAAGACCCATGAGCTTCAACATTCTGGGACCTCTAATCATTTCTAGCTCTAGGCGCAGGTGCACTAGCAGATAATGGTGCTGGAAATCGGTTACCATTGCCTTATTTCCCGACCTCATGACTAGATATGTTAGCTTTCTTTCTTCTAAACTCCTCTCTAACATATTGCCTCTCCTCATCAGCTTGTTGTATAAAGGTCATCAGTCCCCCAATGTCCATATCACTCACAAGCATTGCTCCCTTCCCATCTCTCTTTAGCCCTCTGTTCAACCCATCAACATAGATTCCCATCCTCCCTCTCATATCTACAACCATGTCCGGAGCATAGCGAGACAGTTGTATCAACTTTAGCCTATACTCTTGCACAGTCATAGAGCCCTATTTCAAGTTCAATAACTCTCTTACCTTAGCCTCTCTTCGCTCCCTTGGGAAAAGGCGCCCTAAGAAGGTTTCCTTGAACATAGCCTAAGTCAGCACGGGGGTATTCTCTCCTCTACCCTTCTTCCATTGATCATACCAAAGTCTCGCCAGACCCTTTAGTTGATGAGAAGCCAGTTCCACTCTGTCAGCATCAGCCACATGCATCACTTGGACCACTTTCCGAAGCTCCTCCATATAGTTCTCAGGATCTTCAGTAGATGCAGACCCTGTGAACTCAGGCGAATTCATCCTCAAGAATTCTCGGACTCTAGAAGTGTCATAGGCATTCTGTCGACCCGCTTCTTGTCTCACAGCAGGTGCTATGACAACCTGGTCTAGAGTTTGAATTGTATGGCGAAATTCAGCATTAGAGACCCCATCTTGTGGGGGTTGCGCAATAGGGACAACTTGTTCTATGGGCTCTTCATGTCCTTGAGGCTTAGGTGGATTAACATGTTGTCTGGTGGGACTTTTTCTACCTCTGATGGCTCTTCTAGGAGGCATGATCACAATTCTGCATTGCACAAAGCAAGAATTAGAAAAGAACTTTCATAGAGCATAACACAATAACACGATTCAGAACATGAATGAAGGGAAACAATTCCTAATGTCCTATAGCCTCCTGCTTATCAAGTGTGGTTGACAATGCCCCCATAAACAAGATTCTATTAGACTCAATTTCATAATCTCCCTAGGACACTTGAACTCGTGCTTTGATAGCAAGTTTGTCACACCCTGGGATGGGACCCAAGACGTGGCCGGCACCCAGAGACTATTGTTAGTCCCCAAGCGAACCACTTGGCCTCATCTCATTCATTCATTTATTCATTCATACATTCTACTAATCAGTGGAAGACATAAGGAATATAAATGGGCACATCTTATCATCTAGTCTCAAAATAATTATAATATAATAGAAGGCTAGTAGGTGCTGACAATGACAGACCCATGGCTACCTCAATAAAAAAAATAAAGCTAATAAGTGACTAACTCTAAGAAAGATGAAAATAGCAAATTAACCCTCCGAAGTAGGGGAGGCTCACCAATGTCACGACCCAACCCCGTGGGCTGTGACTAGTGCTCGATTTGGGCACCCAAACGTAATCTCAAAGACAGATTCCGAATATACCAACAAAATGATCATACATATACAAATATGGGCCGACACGGCCAATCTGGTAGGTACAACTACCTATCAAATATACCAAACATATTATGCAGGCCAAATCGAACAAACAGAGCACAACCCATACGTGTATGTATCCACAGACCTCTAACAGACTGACAAAACCATAGGATGGGATAGGGTCCTGTCGTACCCCTAAATAGATACATATATAGTGCAACAAACGAAAATGCTCATATACCAAAAATAGGCTCCGGAGTAGGGGAGCACTTCAAACTGCAGAAGGATGTCCTAAGCTGCTGAGTCCCCCAAACTGAATATCAATACCTGCGGGCATGAACGCAGGCCCTGAAGAAAAGAAGGTCAGTACAAAATACATATCGAATATGTAAAGCAGAATGTGCAGAATATGAATTAGAGTACTAAGACCCATGAGCTTCAACATTCTGGGACTT
>DF360122.1:34936-62002 GCA_000787875.1 Solanum virginianum | reverse complement strand
TATTTTTAAGTCCCGTTACATCAATGAGTAAGGTCGTTCTATCCTGGAAGGATATATTCCATTAACCTCGGGTACTTGAGAGGAATAATTTCTTTAAGAAAATACTATACATTTAATGGGCTCAATTTTCTTCTTATCAATTTTGTTTTTGTTTTTCTACATATTTTATTTTTATTAATAGTTTTAATCTCCACTTTTGAAAACTTGTATAAAATTTGTGTATATTATTTTTCACAAAATTTTGTTCTAGAAAAATTTATTTTGCAGTTTTTTTCTACAAAATTTTTTATTCTAAGTATTTTAGTAACACAGGTTGAATAACATGTCACGACCCAGACCTAGGATCTAAACGTAACATAATGAATGAGAAACTCGAAGGTAACTCACCCAAGCTTCTTAGCATTCATCAACATTTCATAGGTAACATCCATAAATCAAAGCAGAAATTACGGGAAACAGGACTAAGGGAGAATCAATCATCAACCAAGTAATAAATCTTAAACAACTCACACATGTCCAACAATACCCCTAGCATTAGACTTGGGAGGGGGCTAAGACATGTTCGTAGATCACCCTCAAATAAAAGTAGTAATAAATACAATAAAGAAGGTTTAAAAGTCTTAATACAACTCAATCTTGAAAGAAAATAGGATATTGTCCCCGAATTAGAGGTCTCACCAAAAGTAGTCTTCAAACGATCCAAAAGCTAGTTGTGTGTAGGAGTAAGAGGAAGAGGAGTACTGATCCTTATATAGTGAGATCATGTAGGCCAACGTATGCATTAATAGTTTGAATGTACTAAGTAGGTGGGATGCAATGAGATGAAGAACTATAATATCATAATACACAATATGCATAACATAACAAAGAAATAAGGGCACAAGAGATGATGAATGATCAATGTATCTCTAAAATATGATTTGGATCAACATAAATATCTCAAGTTATCATATACATACTTATGTGGGAGGAGACCATAACCAACATATAAGACCATATGAGCTACTATATGAAATCCAACATAACCTGATATATTAGTCGGGAGACTACTTGTCAGGTTGAACTTCGTCAACTTATGCATGCACTCTTTCTTTAACATTGATGCTTTTATGGATCCACTAGAGTAGCCTTCAAGGGCTTTTATGGTGGCACATAGTTAATGAGACAAGAGGTTGCTAATAGGATTCCTTATCGAATCCCACCTCAAGTCACATCCAGTGCTAAGTCAAGTCTCACTAAATACTTATAAATATAATCATATGCATATACATTCATACGCTTTGAAATATAACTTCATCATAATAGGAGTAGCTCATTAAAACCTTATGACCTATTCAAGTGAGAATTTTCTTTTCATAAGAGGATCTATCTTTGGTGAGAATTGTCCTTTTACCATTATTCATGTATTCATAAAGGTCTTTCATAAATTCTTTCATAGCTTTCATAAAGATATAGTTGAAACCCTTGTCATTCAAATTATATTTCATTTGATCATGGGATAAAATTTGATGGGTTCAATGCACATAAGCTTTAAAATTATGTAATGCAAGAGTAGTATGCTCATAAAACTCGTCAATTTAAATCATTCATAAACAACCTATCATAGACATTTAAAACCTTGGGTAGCAAGTCATAAAACATCTTGTAATTCATCAATTTTTCATAATGTAGCATACATTCGTAGCAAAATATATTATTAGGCAGTAAATGCATCATAATATAGACATTTGAGGAGGCATTATAAAATCCATGAAATTCTTATAATCTGAAACTAAGTAAAATAAAGAAAATACTTGGGTTTCATGGATAGAAGGAACCATGAATGGAACCCACATACCTTGGTTGAAAACTTATGAGAGGAACTTGAGATTGGAGGAGACATTGAAACCCTAGTTTCTTGCCTTTAAGGAACCTTGAGATTTGAGAGATTTTAGAGTATAACTGGAGTTGGGAGACAATGAGGGTATAATAAGAGGGAATAAGACTGATATGGGTAGAATTAGGCATGATATGGGTAGAATTAGGCATTAAACTATGTATTTTTGAACTTAGAGTGTGAAAAAATATCAAAATTGTCCTTCATTAAAACTGTCAGAGTAGGACTACGACCCAGGTCTACAAGTCATAGTTCATTCTACAGCTTGTGTATTGGGGTCTTATCCTAGTTGTAGCCCAAAGTTTTTGAAACGGTCCTCTGAACCTCATTCTACGAACACTGTTCTATGGCCCGTAGTTCAATTTATGAGTTGTAAACACCCCTCGTAAGTTCACTCCATACTTAGAAAATTTCACCTTTTAGAACTCAAACCACGAAATCCTTTTCACGACTTGTCAATTGGACTATGATCTGTACAAGCTTTCATCTGGTTACACCTTTCCCAACTTCAGAAACTTGATTTGATCCTCCAATCTACAAGCCACTGTATACAGCTCATAGTTCCTTCTACAAGTCCTAGAATCCTTCGTACAACAACCCCCAAACTTTAAAATTTCACCAAGTGGCTGACTCACCTATGATCTATTTATGATCCTTAAATCTAGCCATGTGTTGTAGATGTGCTGGTACAACCTTGCATTAGAATTCAGTCCTGCGCTTTCTTTTTGAATTTCAGCCTTTTAGTATACAGGGCCTTACGTAGTAATAAGTTGTCCCAAAACTATAATTCCAATATTATGATATTTGAATTAATTTGTTTTATTTCTCTGGTGGGAAAAATAACACTAAATTTGATAGAATGAAGTCTGAACTTTTAATTTTATTATTAAATATATATTTTGCTTATTTAAATGTACAAATTTAACCAAAATTAGTAATACTTTAGTAAGCATATGAATGTTATTAGATTAAATTCATATAAAAACTTGAATTAAATTCATGTTTATTTGGGTTGTATAATTAAATAAATTCATTTTTGTTAAATTTAAACCAAACGTTCATTTCATCTTGAGACCTACATCCATGCCAAGTGTCAAGTGACATAACATGTCAGTCAAATTCAAGACCAACAAGATAATGTCACATTTTCAAGAACGTTTGATGCTTCGTCACTTAATTTTTATGTTATTATGCTAAAGGTAGTTTTACTAAAGGTACGACTGGATGGTCTATTTTCTTTAAAAAAAAAATACTTGTTTGATATTTTGATTTGATACTACTTCAAAAGAAAAAAAAACTATGTTTGAGTTAAATTTAGACCATTAAACTATTGTGCATTAGCTTCCAAAGTAGATTAAATTTTTTATAAAGTAATATTACTTGACATCCATCATTATTAATCTACGGTATAATAATTTCTTTCATCAATTCATCATTAATTTTCTTTGTATTTAAGAGTCGTTTAAAGAACTTATTCTAAGATTAATTATCTAGAGATAAATTATCTCATGACAAATTATTCACCATACATATACAATAATTTATTCATCATTAAGTATAAATGGTGGTGTAATCACTAAAAATTTATTAAGTATAAATTTTAAAATGTTTGAATAATATCAAATTCATAAATATATTAGTCCAAAAAATGTTATGGATTAATATAATTTAGTTAATTATTTAGGTCCAATAAATACAAATTTAATTAAAGTCCAAATTAATTAATTTGGGCTACAACAGGTGAGCCCAATTTGATAAGCCCAATACTAATTCATCCTAAAGGCCCATTTTGGGCACCAGATGTGACATACAAAGTCAAACAAAGAAGTCAATAGGATCATGCCATATGTCAAAATGATAAGCCCATTTCATTAAAGATCAATATGCTATGTCACTAAAATCTTATTGACTGAAGGGAAGTCTTTTCTATTATAATTCCTCTACTCTACAACTATAAATAGGAATTTTCATAATTTAAAAAGAACATCAAGAATTCTTACAGAGAGAGCTCGTAGATCAAACACCACAAATTTCTCTACAACTTTAAGAATTCAAACATTTAAGTTTAAGAACAAGTTTAAAAGCCCTTAAATTCAGGATCAAGCTTAAGAACAAATTCAAAATTCAAGATCAAGCTCAAGAATAAATTTAAAATTCAAGATCAAGCTCAAGAACAAATTCAAAATTCAATATCAAGTTCAAAAATAAAATCAAGATTTAGGATCAAGCTTAAAAGCCCTTGAATCCAAAATCAAGCTCAAGAACTAATTCAAAATTCAAGATTAAGTTCAAGAACAAATTCAAGATTCAAGATTAAGCTCAAGAGCCCTAGAACTTATAGTTGAGCAGGCGAATAAAAGGATTTAATCGAGATTGTAACACTCACATAGTAAAATCAAATACTACAATTGTTGTGATATTTTCATTCTTGATTATTATTTTCTCAATGCGACTTTTATCGTTTATAAATTTTGGCACACCCGATGGGACCATATATACCTCTCATCTCAACTTTCTCAACATTGAAATGACTTTCACTATAAAAGAACAACTAGCAAGCTTGACTAAAGCAATTGAATACTTGACAAAACGCATGCATTAACAAGACGTTAAACTTTTCAAGTTGACAAATGATAATATGATTGAGAGAGGATCAAATCAAGCACCTATGAAGCTTTCTAGAATTCAAGACTAAAGTTTTCTATAATTCAAGACTAAGGAGAGTCTTGCATAAAGCAAACAAAGCTCAAGATTCATCTCTTTATCGAATGTTTGATTCTTATTAATAAATTAAAGGACTTAATCATAGGGACTATCGAAGATAAATCTGAGTCCTCATCTAAATTTTCTCTCACATATGCAAAGTTGTACACGCAAAGGATCGATAATTTGAAGATGTCTGAGGACTACCAACTACCTAAGTTCCAACAATTTGATGGCAAAGGAAATCTAAAACAACATATAGCGTGCTTTATTGAAACTTACAATGATGTTGGAACATATGGCAATTATTTCGTCAAACAATTCGTTCGATCTTTCAAAGAAAATGCCTTTGATTGGTAAACAAATCTCGAACCTAGTTCTATAGATTATTGGAAACAATTAGAGCAAGTGTTTCTCCATCATTTCTATAGCATAAAATGCATTGTTAGTATGATCAAACTTACAAAAGCTCGCCAACATAAAGATGAGCTAGTTGTTGACCTTATCAATCATCGAAGAAATTTGAGCCTCAACTGCAAATATCGCCTTAGTGAAACTTCTAGCATTGAAGTGTGCATCCAAGAAATGAAATTAGATCTTCACTACATCTAGCAAGGATTAAAGCCTAATACATTTGAAGAGTTAGCAACTCATGCGCATGACATGAAATTAAGCATGACTATATAAGACAAGATCAATGATTTCTTGTATGTGAGATTCACGAAGATATAGAAGAACTCCAAAAGTAGAGGGGCAAGTATGCATTTGAAAATGACTTTGAAGAGTCTATGTATATCTTGATGCTCCTTAACTCACGAGGATAAACTGCAAATTAAAATGCTCTTCATCGCAAGAGCTTAAACTACAGGTTATACTACTCCTAGATGTATGACCCTAAATTATATGTCACAAAATTTTCAAATTTGAGCTAAATCCCAAAGTTTGAAAGCTCTTCAAATTTGAGCTAAACTCTTAGTAGGAAAGTTCATCAAATTAGCTAACCTTCATATTATGAAAACTCTTTAATTTTGAGTTTAACTCTAAATTTAAAGATCATCAAATTATGAGTCAATTTTTTAAATCATGAATCTCCTCAAATTTAAGCTAAATCTTCAAGTCACACAGTTCTTCAAATTTGACAAAATATTCAAGGTTAAAAGTTCATTAAATTCGAGCAAACTTTTCAAGTCAAAAGTACTCCTAGACGCACAAGCCTAAATTGTATGTCACAAAGTCTTTCAAATTTGAGCTAGGTTTCAAAGTTTGAAAGCTCTTTAAATTTGAGTTGAACTCTAAGTTGGAAAGCTCATCAAATTTAAGCTAACATTCATATTGTGAAGCTCTTTAATTTCGATTTTAACCTCTAAATTGAAAGGTTATCAAGTTATGAGTCAAATTTTCAAATCACGAAACTCTTCAAATTTGAGCTAAATCTTCAAGTCACAAAACTTCTTAAATTCAAGCAAAATCTTCAAGTTTCAAAGCTTATTAAATTCAAGAAAACTCTTCAAAGTCAAAGTTCTCTTTAAAGCACGAGTCTAAAATGCATCTCATCAAATTCAAGCTAAGACTTATGTTCTGAAACTCCTCAAATTTGAGCTAAGTTTTTAAGTTTTGATGCTCCTTAAATTCGATCAAAATCTTCAAGTTTCAAAGTTCATTAGATTTGAGCAAAATCTTCAAGTCAAAATACTTCTGAATTACAAGAGTATAAACTTTGTACAATATCCTAAAAAAATGTTTCTTAGGTTGAAAATCACAAAACAGGTGACCTAGGTAAAAGTTAAGACACCAGAGAATGTTCACTAGGTTGAAAATCTCAAAGGGGCATTCTAGGCAAAATTAAGATAATTTTTTAAAAAAACTCTCCCAAGAACTACGTCGTGACTTGATCCTCTTTATTGAGGTGTGTAGGTGTTTGGAATTATATTCTAAGCTTAGTTGCATGAATGTCGAAAAACTATATGTTCCCATTTGATTCCTTATATGGGTAAATGCCTATGAAATGTGAGCTTCTCTAATAGCATGCTTGAAATCTTCAAATTCGATCAAGTCTGCATGTTGAGATTTTGAAATCCTTCAAATATGCAAATCGAAGTCTTTAAATCCTTCAAGTATGCACGGTAAAGTCTTTGAATCCTTCAAGTATACAAGTTGAAGTTTCAAATTCTTCGAGTTTGCAAGTTAAAGTATTTAAGTGCTACAAGTATGCAAGTTAAAGCGTTTATAATTTTTAAGCCTGCAAATTAAACTTTGCAAAATTCTTCAAATGTGCAATTTGGAGTCTCAAATCAATCAAAGATGCATATTGAAGTCTTTAAATCTTCTAAATATGCAATTTGAAGTCTTCAAATTCTCTTTTTCTTAAAGTTGAAGTTTCAAATCCACTATGTTGTAAGTTAAATTCTTTAAAGTTGTCGCATTTGAAAGTTGAAGCCTTCAAGACTCGACCTTTAGTTTATATTTTTTTAGGTGAGGATGAGTAATTATCTTTTTGCATCGTGAAGGTTCCCTCAAATTGCGTTTCTTGGTGCAAGATGAGTGTCCATCCTTTTATATTGTAAAAATACTTCTAAATTTGCATGCCTTAAGGTGAAAAAATTGTTCCTTTGTACATTAAGTTGGTATTTCACAATTTTGTACGTTCTTATAAGGATTTTTATATTTTAATATCTTAAGGTGAAGAAAATTTATCCTTTTACATATGAAGTGTCCTTTTTGCAGGCTTATCATTAAAAGAGATCTCTAAACTTTTCATTCCTTAAGGTGGATAAAAGATTGTCGCTTTGCGCCTTAAGCTGGAGTTTTTACAAATTTATCCTTAAAATGATCTTTAAACTTGCATCTTTTTTATGAATGACGTAAAGTCTTTAGACGATGTAAAGTTTTGACTCCAATGATGTCACACCTTATGTTTAGCATTTGGAATATTTTGAAGCCTTAAATTTCTTATCTCAAGGTAGGGACATTAAACATATCCATTCACGCCTTATGTTTAAGCATTTGGAATCTTGTAAAGCCTCAACTTTGTGATTTTAAGGCGGGGACATTAAAAACATCCCTTTAAGCATTTGACATCTTGTAAAACCTCATATTTGTGATCTCAAAGGTAGGGACGTTAAACATATCCTTTCACACCTTATGTTTCAGCATTTGAAATCTTGTAAAACCTCAAATTTGTTATCTCAAGATGGGGACGATAAACACATCCTGTCATACCTCGAGATTAACTTTTTGTGTTATGGTAAAACTCTCTATTGTGGGATTTCACTGGGTATATTGTTGTATGGTAAAACTCTCCATTGTACAACCTCTGCAAAACACAAATACCACTTCCTTTGACCTACAAAAAGGATGAACAAAAAAATATATATGTGAAAAAAAGTCATATTTCAACAAAGACACTTGAAGGTTGGACTTCAAATTTGATTTAAAAATATGAAGAAACACACTCCTATTTATAAGGTACTGCAAAAAAAAAAAAAGGAAAGGAGAGAGGCACCTGCAATCAGGAAAAATAGGGGGAGGAAAGAAAAGGGAAAAAAGTGCATCTAATGCCCCCTCCCCCCCCCCCTCCTCTAAAAAAAAGGGGAGGGTCAAATCTCCTTCTTTTATATAAGATAAAATTTGAAATAACTTCATTATTATAATATTATGTCAACATTTCTTTATTTTATAATAATTAAATTAATACTTCAAGTTTAGTCTTCAGAAGATTAAATAAATCTTGACAAGGCTTGAAGCGGGGATATTTATAATCATTTAAAATTTATTAAATATAAATTTTAAAATGATTTGAATTATATCAAATTCATGAATATATTAGTCCAAATTAATATTATAAATTAATATAATTCTGTTAATTATTTAGCTCCAATTAATGCAGATTTAATTAAAATCTAAGTTAATGAATTTGGGCTATAATAGGTGAGAGCAATTGTAACAACCCCGAAATTTCGTCTACTTAAGTTGTAATAGTGTAAGGAGGATTTTTAAAAAGAAAAGTATGTAAATTAATTATTTCGTAAAGTTTGGATCAGTATTTGAAGATGTCAGGAGGATTTTTAAAAAGAAAAGTATGTAAATTAATTATTTCGTAAAGTTCGGATCAGTATTTGAAGATGTCATAAAAGGAAAAGTTGTTCGGAACAACGAAATGAGTCAAACAATAAAATCTCGAATGAGTGAAGGACTGTGGGAGATTGTTTAATATATTTTTAATATTGTTTAACACTAATGCTTATTTTTCCACCTGATCTTGTTTCTCTATTGGTAGGAGCATTTGCTCCATTCATAATTATGTACCATCCACTCTTTTTTTTAGTTCTTTGGCTCTCTTGATGAGGCGAAATGCCTCTATAAAAGGTGAGAGTTTTTGCTCTATTTCTATATGGCAAAAACAAAGAGCAGTCTGCTCAAGTACATAGAGAAGAAAAACGAGAGGAATACATATCTATATATATACAATTATTTTTCAATTGGACTTTATCGGCTATTTTACTCTAGTAAGTTGCTCCTACTTATATCTATCTTTATATTTAAGACAATTACTATGTATGAGGTTATTTTTAAGTACTTTATTATGTGAAGAGTACTTAATTCAAGTTATAAAGTTGTACATAAATGATAATATGCATATGTCACTTTATTTACATAAGTTAAGATTTGGAAATGAGATAATGCTTGATAAGTCCTATATTAAATTTAGACTTTTTTTTCATGTATTCTCTTGATGATATAGAAATTACTGGCCGTATTATTATTATAACATGAAACTAAAACTTTATACTCGATGAGCATTAATATGAGCTTATGGATTACTACGTAAACTAAGTTGAGTTGAGTCTATGGATAATTGATGAGAAAACTTGAGTATTGTTAAGCATCAAAACATGTTGAAGTTGAGTATTTATATTATCATGAAGAACTTATCTACTTTGCATGATGAGTCAAATTGAGAGAATCTAAATGACTGTTTGAGTTGAGTCGAGTTTGACGTTTTGCATTAAATGAATATTGAGCTGAGTTGATTGCTTGTATTAATTGAATAAAGTGATGAGTACCTGAGATGAGTTGAGATAACCCAATGAGGTTGAGTTTTGAGTTGATTGATCGAGTATTGAGGATTGAGCTAAATGAGGAGTTGAGTATGTTTTAGTCTTGGGAGAAGTATCGAGCATAGAGCGGGGAGCGAGTATACTTCTACTTTAACCCACAGAACTATGTGCCAGCATAGGATAGTCGTATAGCTCATTTTGGCGGCTCTTGTCCCGTAAGTGGACACTCATTATAGATCCATGAACTAGAGTTGACGCGTCCTTTTCCGTGGCAAGTTAAGGACGGGCGAGGCAACAATGCCATATTTGTTGTCCATCACCTAATTATAGGTGGTGGAAGATATGTCGGTTAAGAGAAACTCCCAAGCAACATCGAATTAGCATGAGGTCTTAAATTAAGTTTACTTTTCACTATGTGTGTGCATATATATATATATATATATATATATATGTTGAAGTGCATAAAATGTTTTAAACTTGCATATTCTGAGTTGAGCATGAGTTGATGAGATGAGGTAAGTAATTATTCTAAAAATTTTACTTTTGAGTCATTGACTTACCAGTATATTTCATGTACTAACGTCCATTTAGGCCTACATCATTTCATGATATAGATACAGGAGACACAGGACTTTCGCCCGCGCATGGCTGAGATCCAGATCTTGGTGATCTCTCCTTACATTCCAGAGAAGCCCTTTTTATCTTATTTTTTTTATTAAGTACTTTATTCATTTGTGGTGTCTATAACCTGTCATGGTACTATCTGGATTGTTGAGTAGAGGCTTCATAGACATTGAGTGAGTGATTTGTTAAGAGTATTGTAAATATCAAACTTGTTCCTTTGAAATTATGAGTGAGTTTTCATTGATAATATTATATTTATTTGAGTTATTTTCTTTCGCTGTTGAGTATAATATGACAATGAAGCCAAGTGGTTCACTCGGAGGCTTGTAATAATCTTTAAGTGCCAGCCATACCAAGGGTATCCTCCCGAGGCGTGACAAACTTGGTATCAAAGCACAAAGTTCAAGAGTCCTAGGGAGTCTATGAAGCCGTGTCTGGTAGAGTCTTGTTTATGTGTGTATTGTGCACCACACTTCATAGACAGGAAACTATAGGACATTAGGAACTGTTACCCTTTCTTGTCATTTGAGTTCGTGTGATAGAGTTGAAAACTCTATAAATTTCTTTTCTAACTCATGCATTACACAATTGTCGATCATGCCTCCAAGACGTTCAGTAACCTAGAGAAATACCTCAGCTAGCACTACCAAGAACCCTACTTCAGAGGTGCCTCCTCAAATAGAAATAAGGGGCCAAGGACGACCACCCAGGACCACTGGTTTTCCTGTGACATCTACTGCTTCTATTTTAGAGGCTAAATTTTGAGGTGTCGTAGCTAGCTTACCTAGTAAATAGCTGCTCAAAATTGGAATCAGGGTTCACCAGCCCCTAGCTCTAGCTCTTAAGAGCCCACGACTGCTTTTAGGCTAAGGAATTTTCTGAGGATGAACCCACCTGTCTACACTAGGTCAGAGGTAGAAGAGGACCCTCAGAATTTCATTGATGAGATGTGAAAGGTGTTGAAGACCATGCATGCGACTGAGACTGAGGGAGTTGAGTTGGTTGCTTACCAACTCAAAGATATGGCCAATGTTTGGCACGATTAGTGGGAAGAGAGTCGAGGTGATAATGTTAAGTCTGCCATTTGGGATGAATTTGAAAGTGCCTTTCTCGATCAATTCTTCGCTCAAGAGTTGAGAGAGACGAAGATTAAGGAGTTTGTGACTCTAAAACAAGAGTGGATGATGGTCCAAGAGTATAGCCTAAAATTCATCCAACTGTCTAGGTATACACCGGAGGTAGTTCCATATATGAGGGCAAAAATGAGAAAATTTATATTCGAATTGGGTAGATTGGTGAAGAGAGAGAGAGTAAGGCAGCATTATCAATCCTAGATATGGACATCTCTAGGATATTGGTTTATACACAACAAACTAAGGAGGATAAGAAAAAGGATAGAGAGCAGCATCTGTGTAAGAAAGCCAGGTCAACAAGGCCTGAGCCCAGCCAGAACAAACAGGGTAAAGGGATAAGTCCTACTTCCAAAAGAGGACCTCAGGATATGCACCATCTTTAGCCAATACACCAGCTTCGAGCCACAGGTATGATCACAAGTCCCAAGGTCAGCCAAACTTTAGGGCACAAGGTTTGCAAGCCAGCGTGACTCTTGGCTCTAGAGGGAAGCCACCTTGCAGGAAATGTGGCAAGATGCATCTGGGAGAATATAGAGATGGAGGGAATAGTTGTTATAGGTGTGGCCAGCCGTGTCATTTTCAAAAGGAGTATTCGACATGGGGCAGTAAGGCCCAATCCTCTACCACAGCACCACTATCGAAGGGTAACCAAAAATGTGCTGCACCAGGACCAGGTGGAGGGAAAAACTATCTGTACGCAATAGGGAATCGACAAGACTAAGAGGCTGCACCGGATGTTGTAACGAATATGATTCGAGTCTTTACTTTTGATTGTTATGTCTTGATGGATCCTGGTGCCACGTTGTCATTTGTATCTCTTTTTGTGGCGAATAGATTTGAGATTCTCCATGAGTGCTTGCTTGAACCTTTTTCTATTTCCACTCCCATTGGTGAGTATATTCGAGCCGAGTGAATCTATAGAGATTGTCTAGTGTCCATCTATCATAAGGATACTCTTGCTGATTTGGTTGAGCTAGAGATGGTCGATTTTGATATAATCCTTGGTATGGATTGGCTTTATGCCTGTTATGCCTCTGTAGATTGTAGAATTCGGACTGTCAAATTTCACTTTCCGAATGAGCCTGTTATCGAGTGGAAGGGAGATTCGGTTGTGCCGAAGGGTAAATTTATTTCTTACCTCAAGGCCCGAAGATTGATCTCTAAGGGATGTATCTATCACCTTGTGTGAGTTAAATCTGATGATGTTGAGCCCTCTTCTCTTGAGTCTTTCCCGATTGTGAGTGAGTTTCCTGATGTGTTTCTTGAGGATCTGCCTGGAATCCCTCCTGATAGAGAAATTAACTTTGGGATTGATGTTCTTCCTGACACCAATCCGATTTTCATTCCGCCATGTAGGATGGCCCCTGCAGAGTTGAAAGAGTTGATGGAACAGCTGAGGGGCTTGTTAGAACAAGGATTCATAAGGTCGAGTGTCTCTCCATGGGGCGCTTCGGTCTTGTTTGTGTGAAAGAAGGATGGTTCTTTGAGGATGTGTATTGACTATTGTTAGTTGAATAAGGTGACTATTAAGAATAAGTATCCCCTTCCGAGAATCGGTGACTTGTTTGACCAACTTTAGGGTGCCATTATTTTCTCTGAGATAGACCTTAGATCAGGCTGTCACCAGTTGAAAGTGAGAGGATGTGACATCTTAAAGATGGTTTTTCAAACTCGATATGGTCATTTTGAGTTTTTGGTAATGTCGTTTGGGTTGACAAATGCACCTGCAGCCTTTATGGACCTAATGAATAGAGTATTCAGACAATATCTTGACACGTTTGTGATTGTGTTCATTGATGACTATTTTGGTGTATTCTAGAAATGAGGAGGAGCATGTCAAACACCTCAGAATTGCTTTGCAGATGCTTTGAGATCATGAGTTGTATGCAAAGTTTTCTGAGTGTGAATTTTGGCTCAAATCTGTGGGTTTCTTAGGTTATGTGGTTTCTGGAGATGGAATTTGAGTGGATACCCAAAAGATTGAGGCAGTTAAGAATTGGCCAAGACCAATGTCCTCGATCGAGATAAGGAGTTTTTTGGGATTAGTTGGTTACTATCGAAGGTTTGTTGAAGGATTTTCTTCCTTATCTGTGCCATTGACTAGACTGACTCAAAATAAGGTCAAGTTTCAGTGGTCAGACGAGTGTGAGAAGAGTTTTCAGGAACTAAAGACGAGGTTGACTACTGCCCTAGTTTTAACCTTGCTTGATGGAGTGGAAGGTTTTGTAGTATACTGTGATGCATCTAGAGTTGGACTGGGGTGCTTGTTGATGTAGAGGGGAAAGGTGATAGCTTATGCTTCCAGGTACCTTAAGGTTCATGAGAGGAACTATCCGACCCATGACCTTGAGTTGGCAGCAGTGGTGTTCGTACTTAAGATCTCGCACTACTACTTGTATGGAGTGCATGTGGATGTGTTTATAGACCATAAAAGTCTACAATATGTCTTCAGTCAGAAGGAGCTTAACCCGTGATAGAGGAGATGGTTGGAATTGCTCAAGGATTATGACATGAGCGTTCTTTACCACCTAGGTAAGGGTAACATTGTTGTTGATGCTCTTAGTAGATTGTTTATGGGTAGCACTGCCCATGTGAAGGAAGAAAGGAAAGGGTTGGTTAAGGAGGTGCATAGATTGGCTAGATTGGGAGTACAACTTGAAGAGAATACTGAGGGAGGGGTAAATGTTCATAATGGGTCTGCTTCATCCTTAGTGTCAGAGGTGAAAGGAAAATAAAACCAAGATCCTGTTCTATTACAGTCGACAGAAGATGTACATAAGCAGAAGGTAATGGTTTTCACCAAAGGGGGAGATGGATTATTAAGGTATCAAGGCAGATTATGTGTTCCTGATATTGATAATGTTTGAGAGACAATCATGGATGAAGCACATAACTCTAGGTATTCTATTCATCCTGGCTCCACCAAGATGTATCATGAATTGAGAGAAGTCCATTGGTGGAATGACATGAAAAGGGATATTGTAGAATTTATTGCAAAGTGTCCCAATTGTCAGCAGGTCAAAGTTGAGCATCAAACCGAGTGGGTTGGCTCAGAACATTGAAATTCCAGAATGGAAGTGGGAAATGATCAATATGTACTTCATTACCAATTTATCAAGGTTTCGAAAGCAACATGACTCGATTTGGGTGATAGTTGATAGGATGACTAAGTCTGCTCACTTTTTGGCAGTCAAGACAACTAACACTACAGAGGAATATGCCAAATTATACATTTGTGAGATTGTGAGGTTGCATGGAGTTCCTTTGTCCATCATCTCGGACAGAGGAGCTCAGTTCACCTCTCTGTTTTGGATATCTTTCCAAAAAGGACTAGGTACTAAGGTGAATCTAAGTACAACCATCCACCCTTAGACAGATGGCCAAGCAGAACGTACTATTCAGACATTGGAGAATATGTTAAGAGCACGCACTATTGAATTTCAGGGAAATTGGGATGACCATTTGCCTTTAATAGGGTTTGCTTACAAGTATAGCTTCCATTCGATCATTCAGATAGCCCCATATGAGGCACTTTATAGGAGAAGGTGTAGATCACCGATTAGATGGTTTGAGGTAGGTGAAGCTGAGTTAATTGGACCAGACTTGGTACACCAAGCTATGGAAAAGGTGAAGACTATTCGTGAAAGGTTGAGGATTGCATAGAGTCAACAGAAATCTTATACAAATGTCCGAAGAAGAGACTTAGAATTTGAGATCGATGATTGGATATATTTGAAAGTGTCACCCATGAAGGGAGTGATGAGATTAGAGAAGAAAGAAAAGCTGAGTTCGAGATACATTGGTCCTTACCAAGTCATAAAAAAGTGGGTAAAGTTGCATACGAGTTGGAACTACCCTCAAAATTAGCAGCTATCCACCCAGTTTTCCATGTTTCTATGCTTAAAAAATGTTTGGAAAATCCGCGGTTGGTAGTACCTGTCGAGAGTATTGAGGTGAAAGATAGTTTGAGTTATGAGGAAATTCCAGTCAAAATCCTTGATCGTCAGGTTCACAAGCTGAGAAGATAGCCTCCATCAAAGTCCTATGGAGGAATCCATTTGTTGAGAAACCTCCGTGAGAAGCTGAGGATGATATGAGAGACAAATACCCACATCTTTTTGTGCTGGATGACAAGAATGTTAAAGGTAATATTACTAGCCTTGACTTAACTGATGTTTCCATTCTTGAGTTGGTGTATCTATTCTTAAGTCTAAGTAGAGTTTATTGAGGTTGATTAGGAGTCAAGAGTTCGAGTTGTTGAGTGGGTATTGGAATGAGTCTTGAGTCTATCCGTGTCTTGATAGTCACCTTTACTCATCATTCGAGGACGAATGATCCCACGGGGGAGTTAATGTAACGCCTGAGAATTGTGCGCATAATTGTTCCAATATACCTAGATGATCCACTAAGTTTTGATGCCCATTATAGGAGCTTATGCCCTACTAGAATTATTTTTATAATACAATGATCCACTAATGTTGATTCCCATTATTAGTGCTTTTTTGGCATTTTTTTATGCTCCACTGAGCATTATGGAGCAATAATTTTTTTTAATTCTAATGCTTTTTTTTGTTCCCACTTGATCTTGTTTCTTTATTTCTAGGAGCAATTGCTCCATTATTGTTGGTCTGCTTCTATGCTCCATTTTGAGGCATTTTTTAGCTCTATAAATATATATTCTGCTTCAATGCAGATAGGAGATGTTGGAGTAGCATTTGCTTAATATTATTTTCTTTTAATGCTCTAAAGTTCCTTTTTAATACTATTATCCCTATTGCATTTATCCACTTGTTTTTTCCTTTTGCTCAATAATATTGCAGAAGTACTCCACTATTTTCTACTCAACTAATGCTTCATATATTTTTGTTTGCTCCTTTAGAGCACATGAAGAGCTGCATAGCTGCCTATATAAGGTAGTGCATTCTACTCATTTGGAATAGATATACATAGAGCTTAGAAACGGAGGAGAAAACAAGAACTATATATATACTGCATAATATTTTTTTGAGAGTTCTATTAGTTGAAGGGAGGTGTTTTTATTGTGGAGCTTAAGACTCCACTCTTATCTAGAGTTGTTGAGTTTACACATTTTTGTAAAAAGACTGTTGTATCCTGGAGGAGAAAGATCAATGATAATACTGTTGGACCGGTGAAAATATTTTATTTTATCGCAGTGGGCTTGAATCTCCTTAGAGAGAGTGAGATATCTGTGCCTCAGCCTGAAAAATTTTATTTTTCATATTTATTTGGACTTTATCAACTATTTTACTCTAGTAAGTTGCTCCTACTTATATCTATCTTTATCTCAAGATAATTACTATGTATGAGGATATTTTTAAATACTTTATTATGTAAAGAGTGCCTAATTCGAGTTATAAAGTTGTACGTAAATGATAATATTCATATGTCACTTTATTTACACAAGTTAAGATTTGAAAATGATATAATATTTAATAAGTCCTCTATTAAATTGAGACTTTTTACATGTATTTTCTTGATAATATAGAAATTACTGGCTGCATTATTATTATAACATGGAACTAAAACTTTATACTTGATAAGCATTAATATGAGCTTACCCCCTCCTACGTAAACTAAGTTGAGTCGAGTCTATGGATAATTGATGAATTGAGAAAACTTGAGTATTGTTAAGCATAAAAAACATGTTGAATGTGAGTATTTATATTATCATGAAGAACTTATCTACTTTGCATAATGAGTCAAATTAAGAGAGTCTAAATGACCGTTTGAGTTAAGTCGAGTTTGACATTTTGCATTAAATGAATGCTGAATGGATGAGGCAACGATGCCATATTCGTTCTCTATCACCTAATTATAGTTAGTGGAGGTATGTCGGTTAAAAGAAACTCCTAAGCAATATTCAATGAGCATGAGGTTTTAAATTTAGTTTACTTTTCACTATGTGTATATATATATATATATATATATGTTGAAATGCATGAAATATTTTAAACTTACATATTCTGATTTGAGCATGAGTCGATGAGATGAGGTAAGTAATTATTCTAAAAACTTTACTTCTAAGCCGTTGACTTACCAGTATATTCTATGTACTAACCTCTATTTGGGCCTGCATCATTTCATAATGCAGATATAAGAGATAGAGGACTTCAGCCTGTGCATCGCTGAGATCAAGATCAGTACTTTTCACAGTTGGTGAGGTCTCCTTACATTCCGGAGGAATCCTTTTTATCTTCTTTATTTATTTAAGTACTTTATTCATTTGTGGTATCTATGGCCTGTCATGGCACCATCTGGATGGTTGAGTAGAGGCTTCATAGGCATTGAGTGAGTGATTTATTAAGAGTATTGTAAAATATCAAACTTGTTCCATTGAAACTACGAGTGAGTTTTCATTGACAATATTATATTTGAGTTATTTTCTTACACTGTTGAGTATGATGTGACAATGAGGCCCAGTGGTTGGCTCGGAGGCTAGTAATAGTCTTTGAGTGCCTACCACACCAAAGGTACCCTCCCGAGGCATAACTAGAATGGTGACTCAACCTCACCCCTTTCTCAAAGTATGGTGGGCAAGAATGAATAAGTTTGATAAAAAGGTTTAAAACCACATAGGTTATCTCCCCTCATTAATGGAAATGGAGGCTTGGCCAGATCTAATTGGTGCAATGATCAAGTTCTGGGATAGCGATTGCATGGTGTTCCATTTTGGAGAAGTTGAATTGACTCCTACCATAGAGGAAGTATTGACGAGTTACAAAAGTGTGGGCATGTTCAATAAGAGAAAGTCTAAGCTGGACGATGACATTCTAATTCCTAAGGTGTGCGGTCCAAAAGAGATCAAAGAAGCTTTCTCATTAATCGATGTTGATTGGATGGGTCTGCTCAAAGGATCGAATATCCCACTTCAAAATTTGTACTACAAATTCAAACGCGCTAATGGCTACGAAAAGTTTAAAGGGGAATTTATTTCCGAATAGGCTTGGGAAGAAAAATGAGTTTTTGTTTTTGCGTTATGCCTATTGTGGTCCATGGTTTTCCCCCAAAACGTAGGCCATGCTATTCATTCGAGCATGATAATGGTCACTCATTCCATCTTCTACGGGGTCAACTTTGGAACGTCAATCAAATATTATACCTTAGCACCTATGATCCTCGTTGACATTTATAGGGCTTTGGATAAGTGTCAAAGTGGTAGACAATTTTTTCGAGGTTGCAACCTAATAATCCAGTGGTGGATGGTGAAGCACTTATTCAAAGTCTGTAACCCTACTGAACCAGATAAAAAATGACAAAATAATCAATTCGCTTCTCACGGTTGGTGGTTACACTTCAATCATTTCAAAACAGGGAACAAATAATAATTTTGGATACCAATATTGAGTGGATTACGAGATGAAATGTACAGTGGGCCATTGATGATATCGTTATGAGTGACACTGTGATTCAAAGTCGGGACCTTCCTTTCTTGGTACTAGCTGGACTTAGAGGTACCCGACCATATGCTCCCAGTCGAGTTCTCAGGCAGTTTGGTTATAAGCAAGTGACTCCTCAAACAGGAGACATAAGGAAATTTGTGATGGACCACAAAGATGGTTAGGTATCCTTCACTAGGATGATGATTTGAGGATGGAATACTTGGAGTGTAGCGGGAGATAAGGTTCCCAACAGGTTCAATGCCAAGTGCAGTGGTGTAAATAAAGATTGGTTGAAGAAGGATCTTTTTGGAACGATCAAGTCTGGCCCGAATATGCCTTATTACATCAAAGATGTTGAAGCTGAAAGTCAAGTCTTACTTCATCAACTCTAAGAGAAGCATCAAGAAAATCATTTGGCCCATCAACGTCGATATTTGGAGGATGTGAATGTTATAGAGCAGCTTAAGTAGGAGCTTAGTAGAGAGATACAATGCATAGTCGGGCTGGATGATCGCATGGAACAACAAATTCAAACTATGGAAGAAGCCAGTCATAAAGAAAGGGCTCAATTGGCAAAGGACTACTTGTGGGAAATAGATACTTCATGTGGAAAGAGGTCGACACAGCTAAAAGGGCAAGGGTCAATGGGAGAGCCGAGCCAGTTTGAAGTCTTTTGTTATCCCCTGCGTGGGATTGCTTTTATTTATGTTCTTTCTTCTTTTAAGAGTTTGGAGATGTATCTTTCATTATGTTTTGTAAGCACTTTTGATATATCTTTCATTATGTTTTGTAAACACTTTTGATATATCTTTCATTATGTTTTGTAAGCACTTTATTTTGTCAATGAAAGTACTTTGGGATAATGGATTGCCTTTAAATTAATACACATCCTTCAATTTTGATAGGCCAACCCTTGGCATAAAAGGGTCACATGACTGTTTAGGACATGCAATAATTATTTTTGTGCTATTTGCTATAGTTGTTTGTACAATTATGTTGTTTTATTTGGGTAAATTCTATCTCACTCCTTTTCATATTTTCTAGAGCCACCAAAGCACAAATCCCCAACCACTATCAGAAATATTTGGGTAAATTCTATTCCACTTCTTCTCAAATTTTTCTAGAGTCACCTAAGCACAAATCCCAACCACTATCAGAAACACAATGAAATAATTTTCGAGTCTCAAGTTTCTCAACAAAATTCGAATTTCTTAACCCATTTTTAAACTTTCACTCTTTTATCTCAGGAAAGGTTGGATTTGCAGTCAGGATGGAGAAAGACCAAAATGTTAAGAGAGCTAAAGGCACATTGACAAAAATGCTAGGCCAGGTCACTCGAGAGGTTCTGGAAGAAGGAGGAGTGAACCAAGCCACCAAGACGATGCTGGTCAAAATAGCTGAAGCTGATGAGGAAATGAAAAATACCAAGGATAAAAGAGCGAGTCTGAGTAAGGCAAATCAGATACTCGAAGAATATTCATCCACACTAGAAGAATATCTTGGAAATATAATAGCTTGAAACACAAAAGTAGATGTGGAACTCGTGGCCACCCTGGAGGAGATAGCCGGGCTGAAGCAAGAGAATCCTTATTGTACCCTCCTAGGACCAAGCAAAGAGGATGATGGAGGAAACACTGACGTCCCATCAAAGGGTTAATCCAAAATCAAGTATGAAGAAGGATATCAACAAATCGGCAGAAGAAGTCTCAATAGAGGCATTTTATGTTTTCTAGCGATATTTCTATCTTGTGTTTTCAATCTCCGTGTAATAAAGTATATTTGAACCAAGCTATTCCTTATATTCTCGAACTACGTAGGGTCGTATTTCTCTTTCGTGAGATACGTAGGCAACCTTTCTAGGCCCCGCCCCTATCTTTCAAAAGCTTATTTTTCTCCTGTCTACATTATCAACAATGCAAGAAGACCTGAATCAACACAAATCAACCTTCCTGATCCACTACTTCTAAAATCATATAGGCTAAGTCCTTCCTATTTGCAATATCTTACATATCCTTGGGCTAGTTTACTTTCGAATAAAACAACAATTGTGTGCTTATTGATTTGTATATGCTATCTTACGTTACCTGTTAATCTAAGGAAACTAACATACTTGCCTTTGAGTAATTTCTCTTACAGGTAATTTAAAATTGATCTGTGTTGATAAAGCTAGCTGACCATCCTTACTTTACTAGCTCAAAATCCCACAATGATCCCTCCCCTGACCAAAATCAACTGAAAGGAAAGATGGCAGATAATAATGATGATGCAAGCCTGACTGAGATCACCATAACAAATCCTATTACCGCAAAACAAAACAAGTTGATTACACAATTGATGCAATAGATTATCGAGATAAAGATTGAAATGAAGAAGATTCAAGAGTTAGGAAATTTGACTATTACTGCTAATTTTCTCGGTCCGGATAACGGGAGGCCTCCATTCCATTTTCCTTCTTCTAGTCTAGCTCACCAACCCATCCCTATCTCAACAAATTCACCAATTACCCATGCTCAAACTGCTCTTGTCATCGACTTAACTACCCCCAACATAAAACATTCCAATCCTTTTTCCCAAGCACCACCTCCTCTCCAAAATCCAAATATTAACAATGCCCAAGTCTTTAGTTCCTCCCAAATTCCTCACACTACTCACCCCTAGATAGTCCCTCCTGAAAACCAAATTCTCGACCAATATAATCTATCTACCACTCAAATCGTACTTCCTAAAGTCCCTTTCCATATCCCAGTCCTTGCCAAGCCACCAGTCCCCCATATTACTTACTCCGAGATCGACCATTACAAGGAGGAGGAGAAAGAATGGAAGGCCAAGGAGTAGATCGACAAGTTGGATATAAAGGAAGAAATTGCAAAAACTATGAAGGAATTTCACTATGCACCAGATATTGCAGGCTGAAATATGAGGATTTATGCATTTACCCTGATCTAAACCTCCCAGAAGAGTTCAAAATATTGAAGTTTGATACTTTCGATAGAAATGGAAATCCTCTGGCCCATCTGAGAGCGTACTGCGATCAATTTATAGGTGTCGGGAATAATGAGGCATTATTGATATGACTTTTTAGTCGAAGCCTGAGTGGGGAGGCGTTGGAATGGTTCACCTCCCAAGATATAACCAATCAGCCAGTTAGAGTGCTAAAGATTTTGTTGAGAGTGTTGCTTATAATGTCTAGATCGTTCCAAATCGCTATTCATTGGAAAAGATAAAACAAAAGTCAATCGAGCATTATCAGGAATATGCCTATAGATGGAGGAAAAACACCGCCAGGGCGCATCGTCTAAAAAGGATCTTATTAAAGTGTTTGTACGCTCCCAAGAGCCTGAGTTTTATAACAGAATGATGTTACTCGTTGGAGTAAAGTTCGCAGATATAGTCAAGATTTGTGAAAATATTGAAGATTACCTCAAGATAGGGAAGATCACTCATATATTAAATTCAGTTGGATCATCAGGAATGCTAAGCAAGAGGAAGGAGGATGTGTCAGCTACCTCCAGCATACAAGATAAAAGAAGATCCCCTAGTAGCCACCCCAAAAATTCTACAACCCCTTAAAACCATATTCAACCTACTTCAAGTTCATTTCCCATCTTTCATACTCAACCAGGATATCAAACTCCACCCACAAACTACCAAACCCCTCCCTTTCATTATCACTCCCCACAGTACCCAAATATCATTCCAAACTATCAATCTCCATCACCAAATTGCTCGAATATCCAACCAACTTATCAAACTCCCCCTACCAGTTATCCAATCCTAGATCCCCAAATCCCACCACCAAATTACCAAGCACCACCATACCTAAGATTCCAAACCCCTACACCTCCTCGCCAAAACCCTCCAAATTACCACCGAGTACCCCCTACCTCAACAAAATAACTACAACCCTCTTCGTCCAAGCTCAGATAAAAGACCCCCTAGGATGTTCACTCCGCTTGCCAAAACCTAGAGAAACTAGTTAAATGATTGTCAGCCACGGGGTTGATCCATCCTGCCCCGCCAAGAGCTATGGATGCCAGTTCTCATTTTTTCTTTGAAAGATGCTCAGAAAGGAGAACTTACCAGCTTGCTCAAAGAATACATGGATGTATTTGCTTGGTCCTATGAGGATACGCTAGGTTTGAGTATAGATATTGTCTCTCTTGGACATGACACTGAAGACTGCATTAATTTGGAGCATAAGATTCAGGACTTAATCGATAGCGACATAGTCATTGTTCAGACCGTCGCTCCTAATGTCAACAATAATCCTTTGCTTAATCACGGAGAGAACACTACTAGAATGATTGAGAAAGAGAAATATTGGAATACACTAAGACAATAGTTTCAGACAATGCTGCCAGTGTAGAAAAGAGTGTAGCTGCTTAAAGTATCACTGAGAAATCAAAATTTGGATTCTGACACCTCTTGAGGTGGTCGCGGTGGCACCAAGAGGAGTCCCTACTAAGAAGATGGTGATAAAACTATTCATATGAAAAGTCCAATTCGGGGAGCGAGTAAAAGAGACCAAAGGACAATAAGTGAGGCCGAGGAATTTTGGAGAAGAATGCGGCCTCAGGAATACTTTATTGTGAAATACTTGGAGAAGGCACCTACCTAGATTTTGATATGGGCTTTGCTGATGAGTTCACAGTGTCACAGACATGCCTTAATGAGAGCGTTAGAAGATACTTACGTGCCTATGGGGACAGACAGTGATAACTTGGTAGCCATGATAAACCAAGTTGACCGAGGATACTACATTAGTTTGGTGATGAGGAGCTACCATTTGAGGGAGCAATGTACAATAAGGCACTTTATGTTACTATTAAGTGTAGTGATATGATTCTGAACCATATTGTGATTGACGATGGATATCTAGATTAAATATCTGCCTTTTATCCACTCTTAAGCAGTTGAACTTCGATGTGGGAAAAATCCAGCAGAGCCAGGTTAATGTGAGAGCATTTGATGGTGGCTAGAGAGATACACTAAGAGCAGTAAATCTGGGAATTCACATGGGACCTACTGAGTTATCATTGAATTTCAAGTGATAGGCATCACTATCAACTACAACATGTTGTTAGGGAGACCGTGGATTCATATGGTTGGAGCAATGCCTTTTACCCTCCACAAAATGATGAAGTTCATTTGGAATGAATAAGAAGAGGTCATTTATGGCGAAGGAATCCATTTGAACGTGTATTCACCCATCATTGATAATGTCTCCAGAGGGTCTAATTTCTACATAGTTGAGTTAGTGAATGCTACTGAAGATGATTGGATGCCCAAACCTCCTATGCTTGCTGTCTACAAGATGATAGCCATGGTTATGTTGAAAAATGGTTTGAATCTGGTGTTGGGCTAGGAAAGCACTTGCAAGGTATTACCGAGCCCATCTCGTTGCTAATAAAGCAGTCAAGATTCGGCCTGGGATACACTATCTTGGAAGAAGACAAGTAGGAGACACAGAATCAGAAGGATGATCGAGCTCTGGTCCGACCAATATCGCACCTGTATCAGTCATTCCCAGTACAAGAATCTGTTGGTGGTGATGATCTTAGAGGAGGGATCTAGGACCTATTTGAAGAAATTGATGTAGTTGATGATGAAGACACAGCCTGGACATCAAGTATTCAAGATGCAGAACTGGATGAGCGAGAGTTGAAAGAGGCATCTACCTCGCTGATGATTCCCCACTTCTTTTGGTAGATGAAGAATTGCTAAGTTATCTGCTTTTAAGAAAAATATAGGTGACAATTTGGCGGAGGCCCGTGACCCACCTTTTACTTTGCTGTTTTTCTCCTGCTTGGTTTTCTTTTAATTTATCTCGTGATGTCTCAAAAGGCAGATTGACCCATGGTCATAGCTAAAGTTTATATTTTTCTTTTAAATGAGAGCCTTCATCTATTTCAAAACTGTTCTTACTATTTATCTTATCATTTTAATTACTTTCTATCTAATTACGTTTGTTTATGATTTCAATATAAATAATTTTAAACCTACCAATGTCATGTCATGTCATGTCAAAAGTTGAATAAACAGAATGAAGCAGATGACAATGAGCTTGATGAATACGATGAAAGAACTATAGTACCTGAACATCTCACTGAGGAATTAAGAAAATTTGAGAATCAGGATAAGCCTAATCTAGATGAGACTGAAATAGTGAATCTGGGAGATGAAGAATGTGTCAAGGAAACAAAAATTAGTGTCCATTTGAAAGATGCTCAGAAAGGAGAACTTACCAGCTTGCTCAAAGAATACATGGATGTATTTGCTTGGTCCTATGAGGATACGCTAGGTTTGAGTATAGATATTGTCTCTCACAAGTTGCCAATCAACCTAGAATTTAGTCCGATAAAGCAAAAGACTCGGAAGTTCAAGCTAAACCTGAGTTTGAAAATCAAAGAAGAAGTTACTAAGCAAATACAATCCAAGGTAGTAGAAGTAACACAATATCCCACTTGGTTGGCCAATATTGTTTTGGTACCCAAAAAAGATGAAAAAATCAAGATCTATATTGATTATAGAGATCTCAACAAAGCCATCCCCAAGGATGATTTTCCATCGCCGAACATGCACATTCTTATTAGATATTGTGCCAAGCATGAGATGCATTCATTCATAGATAGCTTTGCAGGATATCACCAGATTTTAATGGATGAGGAGGATGCAGAAAAGACAGCTTTTATCATACTCTGGGTGTGTGTCATTACCAAGTGATGCCATTTGGTCTCAAAAATGCTGGAGCTACTTATATAAGAGCTATAACAACTCTTTTTTCAAGATATGATTCACAAAAATATTGAAGTGTATGCAGATGATGTTATTATCAAGTCCCACAAGAGATTGGACCATCTGATTCATTTGAAGAAGTTCTTTGACCGTCTACGCCGATATAGCCAAAAGTTGAATCCTGTTAAATGTACTTTTGGAGTGCCTGCTAGTAAGTTGTTGGGATTCATAGTCAGTCCAAGAGGTATTGAGCTCGACCCTTCTAAGATTAAAGAAATTCAGGATTTGCCTCCTCCAAAGACGAAGAAAGAAATCATGAGTTTCTTGGGAAGATTGAACTACATCAGTTGGTTCATAGCCCAATCTACATTGATTTGTGAACCTATCTTCAAATTATTGAAAAAGGATACATTGACGAATTGGAATGAAGAATTCCAAACTACTTTTGATACTATCAAAAGCTATTTGTCTAATCTACCAGTGCTAGTACCTCCACGAGAAGGAAGTCGACTATACACCAGTGCTAGTACCTCCATGAGAAAGAAGTCCACTACTCTGTATTTGTCTGTCTCTGATAATGCATTTAGATGTGTACTAGGCCAACATGATGAAACCAAGAAGAAAGAGCGAGTGATCTACTGTCTGAGTAAGAAGTTCACTCCGTATGAGGCTCGATATACTTATTTGGAGAAGACTTGTTGTGCTCTGACTTGGGTTGCTTAAAAGTTGAGGCACTATCTGTCTTTGTACACTACATACCTCATTTCGAAGATGGATCTATTGAGGTATATCTTTCAAAAGGCGATGCCAACAGAAAGGTTAGCCAAGTGGCAAATGTTGTTGAGTGAGTTCGACATCGTGTATGTGACTCAGAAAGCAATCAAAGGACAGGCTTTAGCTGATCATCTTGCAGAAAATCCTGTTAATGACGATTATGAACTACTCAGAACCTACTTTTTTGATGAAGAGATATCATTTGCGGGAGAAGACATCTTTGAGGCATACCCTGGTTGGCGAATGTTCTTTGATGGAGCCGTGAATTGCCAAGTAGCGACATTGGAGTGGTCTTGGTATCACAATCTGGTCAACATCACCCGATGGCTGCAAAACTTTGATTTTGTTGTACTAACAACATGGCTGAGTATGAAGCTTACATTTTGGACTTAAGGATAGCTATAGACATGAATGTTCAAGAGTTGCTGGTTATTGGAGATTCAGATCTGCTAATTCATCAGGTTCAAGGATAATGGGCTATAAAAACTCAAAGATCGTACCGTGTATGCAACTGGTATAGAGGTTGTGTAAAAGATTTAGAAATATCGAGTTCAAGGACACTCCAAGGGTACAAAATAAGTTTGTTGATGCCATTACCACCATTTTCTTGATGATCCAACATCCGGATATGATGTATATTAATCCTTTAAAAATAGATTTGAAAGAGCAACCAGCTCATTGTTTGCATGGGAAGGCAGAACCAGAAGGAAAGCCTTGGTATTTTAATATAAAGAATTATTTGGAGACAGAACTTATCCTGACTA
>DF360122.1:2857-34841 GCA_000787875.1 Solanum virginianum | reverse complement strand
ATTATTAGTTGAGAAGGCCAACAAATTCTTTCCAAGTGGGAAAATCCTTTACAAGAGGACTCCAGACCTAGGTCTCCTTAGATGTGTTAATACCACAAAAGCCATGAAGATTGTTGAACAGATACATGCTAGAGTTTGTAGTACTTATATGAATGGATTTACTTTGGCAAAGAAAATCCTTTGAGCTGGTTATTTTTGGATGATTATGAAGCATGACTGTTGCAAGTTTGTGCAGAAATGCCATCAGTGCCAAATACATGGTGATCTAATTCTTATCTCTCCTTACGAACTCAAAGCTATGAGTTCTCCCTGGTCATTTGTAGCCTGAGGCATGGATGTCATCAGTCCAATAGAGCCAGGTGCCGCTAATGGTCACAAATTTATTTTGGTCGGCATCGATTACTTTATCTAGCGGGTGGAGGTGGTCTCCTACAAGTCCATGACAAAGAAATGGTAGTTAATTTTGTGCACAACAACTTAATATGCCAATTTAGGATATCGGAGTCTATCGTCACTGATAATGGAGCGAATCTCAATAGTAATTTGATGAAAGAGATATATGAGCAATTCAAAATTACCCACAGAAACTCAACAGCATACCGACCTCAAATGAATGGGGCTGTAGAAGCCGCCAACAAGAATATTAAGAACATCTTAAGGAAAATGATCACCGAGGATGGCATGAAACATTGCCTTATACTCTATTAGGTTATCGCACGACTGTTAGAGCATCAATTAGAGCAACTCTGTACTTGTTGGTGTATGAAATAGAAGCGATGATACCTGTTGAAGTGGAAATACCATCACTAAGAATAATTCAAGAAGTTGAGTTGAGTGACGCAGACTGGGTTCGTAATTGAATTGAGCATTTGGCTTTAATCAATAAAAAAAAGATGACGGCCATTTTCCATGGTCAGTTATATCAACAGAGGATGATTCATGCTTTCAATAAGAGAGAGAGACCTTGAATGTTCAAGGTCGGATAATGGGTTCTCAAACATATCTTTCCCAATCAAGATGAATACAAAAGAAAGTTTGCACCACATTGGCAAGGGCTATACATGGTTTGCAAAGTTCTATCAGGAGGAGCATTAATTTTGTCAAAGATGGATAGTTAAGAGTGTCCAAGACTAATTAATTTAGATCCTGTCAAAAGATATTACATTTGAAGATTTAGAATTTGCCTTTACTTTTCCTCCTTTGTAATTGCATTATTTTGTTTCTACATTCATTTTAAAATTATTTTCCCCGTGTAATGAACTATATTTGACCTCAATTTTCAAGAATGAGATACATAGGCGACCTATGTCGGTCTCGGTGCATCCCCTTATCCCTTTTTAATTTTGAACTACGTTTGACCTAAATTCTCAAGAATGAGATACGTATACGGCGTATGTCGACCTCGGTTATTTTCTTATTTAATTTATATTTTTCTCTACCTCCCAAGAGGGGAACTACGTCTAACCTGGTTCCGACCTCAACGAGATAGATAGGTGCCACAAAGACTCGGTTATACTCCCATAAAGGAAATTCGGACATTTTTTTTGAGAGGAACTCAAAAATTTTGAACAAGAAGATCCATCTTTGGCAAATTAGAGTTTAAAGTGTGTTAGAAATTTCAATTGGGATAGAATTTTTGAGAAGATCTCAAAAATTCTCAGGGTTCTACTGATAAGCCATTAATTCCTTATGACGTTTAACTGGGACAGAAATTTTGAGGTCACCCTCAAAATTTCACCAAGCGTCGTTATATGTCTGAAAGCAGCCTTGAAGATTCTCAGCCTAATCAGAATTTCAAAGACAACCGTGATGCACCAAGGAATCTTGTCAAAAGTTGAACATGTTCATCTAAGCTTTATGTGACATGATAGTTGGCAGTGACTTTTTCTTGAAATTCTTTTCTAAATTTGTTATTTCTAAAGATCTTTTTACATATCGAGTATCTTGCCAAAATGTATATTTTACCTTCTGTGCAAGAGGTGGGAGACCGAAGCGATCTATCGGAGGACAAGACGAAAAGCAGGCAACCGAAGAATCAACATAGATCAATTCACTTTGAAACTAAGAGATTTTCTGTGGATGTTGGGAAAATCTTTGCAGGTCTTATCTACAAGAGAATAACCAAAACATAAATAGTTCCATCTCACTCAAATCCCCAATAATTCATCATATTTTATTTTCAAGTCGCCAAGAGGGCCATTCTATTTTCAAGTTGCCGAGAGGGTCATTGCATATTCATCACCGACAAGGCCATTTTATTATTAGTTGCCAAGAAGGCCATTTCATATTCATCGCCGAGAAGGCCATTTTAGTTTTTGTTATCGAAAGTGCCATTACATATTCATCACCGACAAGATCATTTTATTTTCCAGTTGTCGAGAGGGCCATTGCATATTCATTGCCGAGAAGGCCATTTTATTTTCCAGTTGTCAAGAGGGCCATTGCATATTCATCGTCGAGAAGGCCATTTTATGTTCTAGTTGCAAAGAGGGCCATTGCATATTCATCGTCGAGAAGGCCATTTTATGTTCTAGTTGCAAAGAGGGCCATTGCATATTCATCGCCAACAAGGTCATTTTATTTTCAGTTACCAAGAGGGCCATTGCATATTCATCGTCGAGAAGGCCATTTTATTTTCAATTACCGAGAGGGACATTGCATATTTATTGTCGACAAGGCCATTTTATTCTTCAGTTGCTGAGAAAGCCATTGCATATTCATCGCCGAGAAGGCCATTTTATTTTTCAGTTGCCGAGAGGGTCATTGCATGTTCATCCTTGAGAAGACCATTTTTATTTTTTAGTTGACAAGAGGGCCATTGCATATTCTCGCCGAGAATGCTATTTTATTTTTAAGTTACTGAGAGGGCCATTACATATTCATCGCTAAGAAGGCCATTTTATTTTCAAGTTGTTGAGAGGGCCATCATATTCATCACGTATTCAAGAAAGACATCGTCATTCATTGCCGAGAAGGCTATCATCACGATTACATCATATCAACTCAATATCTATCACGTCGAAAAGAAGAATATATGCCAAGTATGGTAAAAGATATCATCCCTCATTCAAATTATGATTTTTACTAATATTTTGTCTTAGTTATATCGAGAGCATCCGAAAGGGTGAATTCTTAAAGCAAACCACAGGTGTTGACGTTATCAAATAGGACACAGCACAACGTGTAACTTTTTCTTATCAGCGAATTAAGATATAGTCTGAAGAGAAATGTCAAACTCTTTGGACGCGAGCTGAGAAGCGACTCCCACCACAATCCAACCACACCCCTGTCAGAAGGCATATAGGTATTTTCTTTGAATTTGTTAGTTTTCAGTTTCGCCTCCAGGTGATCTCAACTCTCACCAGAAGTAATCTCTCCAATTCAAGTGAAAATGTACCAAGAGTTTTAGAAATTATGTTCGTGTAAGTTATTAATTATGGGTGTGAAGCGTGCCATATTTATGGTTAAGAGGTTGCAAGCCTTTTTTCCATAATTTGAATTTGTTTGTCACTCCTCCTGAACCAAAGGTTATCTTAGCATAAGAGGTTTCCTTTTCAACCGACGGAGTCGAACTACAAACTGTCTGATTCCTAAGTCCAAGGATATATAGATGGGCTCTATTTTGAAAACTCAGCTGTATTCTAATACTTGCTATTAAAATCTTATTCCCGAGAATTCTAATTTCTCTATAGTTTGATATTGGGATAACTTTTGAATTAACTATTAACTCTTCCTTCTATGAATACAGCCCAGATAATAGGGTTTCTTAGTTCGTTTACATCTCGTTATTGCGTTATATCTCTCAAACTTCAAGTCTTAAGTTGCAAATGGTTGGCCTGAATTCTCATGTAACCTGAGATATGTAGGAAACCCAAAACCAGGGTTTGGCCATAATTTTCCAAAGTCCGTACCAAGAGCATTCGGAAAATGAAGATATGGTCAGTTAAAAATTGATTTTGTCAAGTTTTATTGTCCACGATCTCTTCCATCGATCATACCCAAAGAAAGGGTCAGTTGTTGACACCCAATTTTTATCCTTCATAATATGAATTAATTATGGAACTTTTAATTTTGATAATTTGAAATAATTGATTTTCAAAATACTGAAAAATATTTTTCAAATAAATGCCTTTTTATTTTAAGAATTATTACTTTGGAATTAATTTGATTATTTCAAATTGATAATATTAAAAGCTCTTAAATTAATTTATATTAATTCATCTTATAATCCAATTAGTCAATTGATTTCGGTTTTCGGTTTGATTACATTTAATTGGCTAAAATTGCAATTGAATGGCCAATTTTGAAAGCTAGAATTCATACTTCCCTTGAACCTATTTTCAACTCCATTTTATGCCCTTTTTCAGACCAATTTTGGCCCAAATCAAGTCCATACCCGGCCCAAACCCCATTTTTAGCCTACAATACATATACACTTATACATATCATATATACATATTGTGCATAGGGGCCATGTGCCCCCAATTTCCCTTTTCTCTTCCTATTTCCACTCAACGTATACATTCTCTCTCCCCGCCCTTTTTCTCCTTCATCATCTCCACGAGAACAAACCAGACCTTACCTATACCCAGAAACGACGAAACCCCAAGATTTCCTTAACGTTCACTGTCTTTCTCTGTACGATGTGTCATCATCTCCCATATCCTTCGTTGTTTCTCAAAATTGAGCCATCTACCTCACTCTCATCCCATAAGATTGTAGAATCAATCTCGGATATTTTGGATTCCAAAAGAGGATAGAATTTGGGGGAATTTTGGATTTCGAATTCGAAAATAACCCTAATTTCTGCCCTGTTTTTGAACCTTAGAAATCCCTATAAATATCCCTTTCCCCCTCATTAATAGTAGCCATCCCCTATCAGAAAAACCCTACAAATTTCAGTCAATCCCATCATCTAAATGACACTCAACTTCGGTTCCTAAGAAATTAAGCTTTGAGAATCAATTCGATTGCAAGGGCTATTGAAGCCGGAGGTGTTGGGTCATGAAAATCATAGGTGTGATTCCTTTGGTGGTAGAAAGGCTTCGTCCAGTTCGTCATCTCAGTTTACTGCTCTAACAAAGGTAATATCCTAATCTCTTTTCTCATCTCAAGTTTAACATACTATGTTTGAAGGTGAAAGTTGAAGTTATATCGAGGTCATTCATGTTTGTATTTAGCTTATTTTGACTGAAAAGGCTCTTTTAGAGTAAGGTGACATTGTGATTTGTTGTTGGTTGATCGACACTATTTACTCCTTTTTCTATGAATACTGTTCATTAACATTATTATTGAGTTCATTTGCATTTGGTTGTTTTTTGTGTGTCTCTCAAACTTCGAGTCTCGAGTTACTGGTTGTTGTGCGAGTTCACGTTAAGTTCCAGTTTTACTATCTTTCCTCTTCTGAAATTCCCTAGTTGATTTGAGGACATTGTTGGTTTGATTACATGATACTGTCGATATCATTTTCTGCTGAAATATCATGTTTTGAGTCTGTTCATCTTGATTTCTTCCTGAGATTCTACTTCACAGTATCTTTTTTTTTCTGTGATTTCGTTTGAGTTTGTTTCTTTCATTTGAGGGCATGCTGTTATACTTGTATGCTATTCTAAGCTACTGTATAATGAAAAACTATAGTTGATCTTATTAAACTTGCCATGGTTACATTATTGTTGTCTGATTTGGGGGTAGCATGTTTCTGTCCCCTGTTTTGTATTTTGTGTTGAGAGTAGACTGCTGTTGAGTGCACTTTGTCTCCTGTTTTACCCTTTCATCTCATGAATTAGTTGATTTTGGGAGTAATATTGTGATGTTGCTTTGAGATAAACATTACTTGATTCTGATAATTTGAGGGATTGATTTCTCAAGTTTTGGCACCAAAGTTCATGGCAATTTCCTTATTACTTTCCTTATAGTAATTGAATTGCGAGTCTGTTATGAGTTTATTCTTAGATTTTTGTTTCACATCTTTATTGGGCTTTGTTTTCCCTTTCAAAATGCAAGGCTTAGTCATGACTTTTAGGATTTAAGCATGTTTACTGTACTTTGCCTGATCTAAAACTGGTTATTGGTTATGTTATTTTCATTTGAATTAGAATGTTGTTGCTCAACCCACATGTCCTTATTACTATTATCAATTGGAACTTGTTAAAATAGCCCCCTTTTTAGCTATTCAAAACATTCATGTGTTTTTTCCTGTTGTGTTGAAGTCTTTTGGATTAAGAGTTCATTTGGAATGTGGTTATTTACCACTATACTTCTCGCTCAAACTTGTCATATTTTTTTGTCATATCAGTTTATATATATCAACACTACTGCATCATTATAAACATGAACATTAGTCCTTTCTTTCTTTCAGATACTAGCTACAGCACACCTACATATCTTTGTGTTGATATGCTTTTCTTATTAAGTGTTTTAAAAGTATTATTTACGTAGTTTGCTTGTTTTATTGCATGTGAAATCGTGTTCGAGTCCTAAATGGGCTCCTCTCCTCTCTTGTGCATTTCGTTGGGTCATGAAGGCCCAACCTCCCTTTTTGAGTTCGCCCAAACTCACAGGATAAGGAAGTACAGGTCAATGAAAGCTGAAATACAGGTTTTGAAGGTCAAAATCAGTATGTATACATCGATATACACTCCATATACACTAAGTGTATACAGCAGGAAAATGGGTCAAATCCCTTCGGATAGCTGCTGGGCAGGTTACAGGAGGCTGTCATACAGGAAATTGCAGAAAATCTATGAATATACACTGATATACACCTATATACATTAAGTGTATACAGCAGTAGGAATGGGCAAAAAGGCCCAAAAGCAGCAGGTGGGTAGATATCTCATTGGGCCTTGTAGGCCCAAAGTTTAAAATTAGGGCAGGTGGATTATTGGGCCTGCCTAGCCCAATTTCTATTTTAATTCTTTTTTGTACTTATTACGTTATTTGTGATACTTGTGTTTGATACTAACTTTATTGTATTATTTGTATTAATTACTTGTTATTAATCTAATTAATTTTTTTCCAACATGTTTGTCATTTATGTTAATTTCCTTTTGTTTTAATTTCTCTTTAATGTTAGAATTGTTTATACCAAATTAGACTTTAGTGAAAGCTCTTTCAAAAATGGGTTAAGTATTAGTCAATTTCCTTTCAAAATTAGCCCATTTTCAAACTTAGTTAATTTTCTCAAACATAGTCAACTTTCTTGCAAACTTGGTCAACTTTTTGCAAACTTAATTAATTTTTCAAGATTTAGTCAACTTTTTCAAAGTTTGTCAATTTTTTAAATTTAGTCAATTTTTCAAAGCTAGTCAAACTTTCTAATCATTGGTCAACTACAAGTTAGCGGTCATTTTGAGTGATTAATTTCTTCTCAAAATAGAAATTGAACCCTTACCCGACTCTTGAAAAATTGTAAGACTTTTCTATTGAGTCTTGATATTTATTTTAGTTTTCTTAAATTTTCTTATAAATTAAGTGGCGACTCTATTTAGTTTTGAGAATTTGATTTATACTTAAACTAATTGAGTGATAACTCATATTTTCAAATCAAAGTCACCATTTTTCCAAATTAACAACATACACCCCCTTTATGGACTCAGCGTCCTGAGGTTTGTCCTACCCTATGGGATTCGCCTAGACTCAACAATGAGCTTTGCCCCGTCTCATCAGGATTCGCCTAAACTCAGTTGAACTCTGACCCACATTGACAAGACTGACACAAGAGTAACTTTAATACCACCTGTAACGACCTAACACAACATTGTGAAGTATTATCTGTTCTTGGGTCTAGCCCATCAAGGATTTGTTCCTTTGGACTCACCCCAAAAAATGCCTCACAGTTTATATATCAGTCTTTTACTTATATACCTAGTATCTCTCTTGTGTTTCTGCCGATGTGGAACATCTCATCTCAAGATGAGTTGTTACAGCCAGGTTATTTTTTGATTTCCTAGTTTGTGCATCTTCACTGTTACAACTTTGTTTGACAATAATGACGGCCTTCATATGTGTAATTTTTTTTAATGGACATAATATGACCAGTAGGCTGTTTTGGGTATTTTTTCACCATTTTATTGGTTCAAAAGGAAGTACCCTATATGGTATTTTATAATATATCCTACCAATAGTGTGCTGCAAACGAATGTCGAAAAGGACTACCTCTTAAGGATGTTGGTTTATTGTTAAAAATTCTTTAAAATTCTTGAGGTGATTGTTTTTTTGGATCTATTCGAAATTTATCTTACATGAATAAATGACTTTGAATGACAATTTTTTTTTTGGGTTTGATAAAAGAACCTATTGTATTTATTTTAAAAACTCCTACCAGTATTGGGATACTGCAGTAGCCCCTTCATTAGTTGGCCGAATGGGATTAATTTTTTTGTTTATTCTGTAACAAGTGAAAAGTTATAGTGACCTTTTATTTTTGTATTAAAAAGAGAAGGATTCAAGACTTGGATGTCTTTTATTAATTTTTTTTTATTGGCAAACACATATTTACTATTGTAAATATAGGCAGTATACATGTGAGTTGTGTATCTCTTCATGAAAGAATTTACATATGTTCCATTTGTCAAGACTTGAAAAGAAAGAGAAGAATAAAAAATTTTCTTACTCATTCACATTTGGATTGTATACTAGTGGAATAATTTCTCACCCAGTATAAGTTCAATCAAATCCAAAAGACTAAAAATATTGTCAAGCTTTTTTCTCTATGATGTGAATGAAGGTTTCTTCCATCAACTAAGAGGAAAAGTACTGCAAGCATGACTATTTGGATAAATTATTTTTAAAGGCATTCCTTTTTTTTTTGGATCCTTTTTTGGTAATCTTTTTTAAAAAAATTATAGGCATCCGATAATCATAAAACTTTGAGAGTGGATCGTGATCCATTTTCTTAGTTAAAACTCCATGTTTTTTTAATACAAATTATTGTATAATTATTAATTTGTATGTGCATGGTTAGCCCTAATCATTTTCTGTATGTGTTACAGAAAATTATGGTATTGATAAGGACACCCAGATGAGTTTTCACAAAGCAATAGAAGGATAGGGTGAAAATTATGATTGACATTTTGGTTAATCTCTCGCCAGAACCTAATGTTGAAGATAATGATCTTACAAAATTTATGAAGTTTGTTGACCACAAACAAGAAATATATAGCTTTACGATCTGCACTGTCAGAGGATTTCCAAAAGAAATTACTTGATAAATCTTGGGATAAGTTACATCTCAAAAGATCAAGATCTTACAAGTCGTTGGTCCAACATTTTATTGGTAAATATATGGACTTGAAAGTTAAAAAAAATTGTGTTTCATTCTCATTGACTGCCTATAAGATATAAATTGCCTTTGGACTTGCATATAAATTTTATTTTATCTATTCCTGTACACGAAGGGATATTACAATGATAGTATGTATTGTATTTCTATAATGATTGTTTATATGTGACAGGATTTATGTAAATTTATATGTTAATTATTATTAAATGTGAAATAGCTGAGTTATTTTTAGAAGATAAGAGGTGACTAAAATATATTATAAATGGACTCCAAATGCTAATATTATTTATAGAAGAAGAAAACTAGGATTATCAGTTTGGGTGGGATTTGAAGATACGATTTTTAATTTTGAATAGTAGACATTTGAATCTTTGAAAAAATCAGTCCTTTAGTCTCAGAAAAATCAAAATCAAAAACTATCTTGGCCTCTTCTTGTTGACCGAGTCCTCTAATGCATCAAAAGATGCTTTGGAGAGGGTTACGAGTTTGCTTGAAATTGACCAAGCTAGGTCTGTCCAAGGCTGAATCGCAACTATCTTTAGCATAAAAATGGAATAAGAAAAAGGGTGATTGAATTAAGGATAACAAAAAGGTTTCAAAATTTAAAAAAATGTGACTTAAGTTATAAGAATTAGGTGTGGGTGACAAGTTTATAATTAAGATATAATAATGTTTGACCATTTTCATTTAAGAAATTTCCCAATGGGTGCACTGTTGGTGTTGGTGTTGTTGCTGTTGTTGCTGGTGTTGTTGTTGTTGCTGTTGTTGTTGCTGTTGTTGTTGTTGTTGTTGCTGTTGTTGTTGCTGTTGTTGTTGTTGTTGTTGTTGTTGTTGTTGTCATCGTCGTCGTCGTCACTATTTTTTTCACATTGGAACTTCAAATTTGAGAGGAAAAAAATTAATTTTGTGGCATTTGTTTGTATATTTTTGAAAGGTAATTTTTAGTCATTATTATGACCGATAAAAGTGAATGTATTGTTGTTGCTTCTGCCATTATTGGAATTCTTCACTGTTGAGTTATTTTTAGCAATGTTGCAGCAGATGTTGAAATAGATGAAACAGTTGCTGAAAGATATAGAATAATAGCTGAAATATTTTTTTTGTAACTAGTTCACCACTTCCTACAGCAGCTCTCAGTTACTGCTAAATGTACAACAGTCTTGTTGCATCTGATGTTTCAACTGAAGGAGTAGCTGCTGAATAAAATATAATAGCTGCTATATTTCTGTATAATTTTCTCATGTTGTGCTTTAAATTATAATTTATTTAGGTACCTTCAACATCATCCATAAGAGACAAAATAATATTAGGAGTTGATTGTCAGTTGAATGAGTTGAATCCAACAATCGTTTTATTTGCCATTGGAAAGACAAAGAAATGATCAAGATGATAGCAGTGATTGTGAATCGAGACATGAGTGTGAGGAAATGACAAAAACATCCCTTCTAAACTGGCCGGACAATTTCTACGGAAGTCCATTTACGTGCCGTAAGTCATTCCACGACCAGTAAGGAGGGTCGTATAAATTGACAGCCTAACAGTGCTTCACTAAAATGGGCATAACATTTTGGTCCAAACTTCGAATGAGGTAAAATCAGTTGCATTGGAAAGATAATTCGAAGAACTTTCATTTGGTGGGCTATCAACATCTAGTTCAATATATGCTAAGAGATACGATCATTTAAAGTAGATCATATACGAACTCATACTAGAACTTAGGCGATTGGAATCGTTTGCACTCGACTTGATGAGATAGGGACTTGGAATTGCATGAGGGGTTGTGGAGGGGCTAGATGAGGCTGTTAAGGGAATAGGAAAGGTTGGAATTTTCCCTATAAAAATCACCAGCGAAGACCACAAGACTCCATTTACGTGTCGTGGTCCATTCTATAGAGCGTAGATAGGGGTTTCGTTTGATAGCCTTTCAAAGATCTTTCTCTAATTTACATTCCACGACACAATCTAGGGCTTATAAAAGTTTTTACAGGCCGTCTGATGAGTCGTATATTGAATCCCTAAAATATCTCAAATTTCACCAAATCTACCTAGGTTCCACGAACCAACATACGGGTTGTACTTCAACTTACAACTCGTAAAACCTCCTCGTAGAAGCTGACAGTTCCAAAAAATTCCAAAGCTTATTTTCTTGCAATTTTGTTTCCTACTCCTCATAGGTGGGATCTTACATTTCTTCTCATTAACCTTCAACTGTCTAGAGGCTTAAGCTATCACCTTCCTTTTTCTGCATCTAGACTCCACCCAAAACAATCCCAGATGCATCACAGTGGACTGTAAAATCAACCCCCCCTCCTTTGGCTATGTCAAAATAGGAGCTGTAGTCAACAAATACTTAAGCTTTTGGAAGCTCTCCTCACACTCAACCAACAACAAGAATGGAAAATTCTCCTGAGTAAGTCCGTCAATGGACTTGCTATAGAAGAGAAACCCTGAACAATTATCTCAAATAACCAACTTGGCCCATAAAACTACAAATCTCAATAGCTAAAGAAGGCCTAATCCATCTGTAAATCGCCTCAATCTGCATTGGATCAACCCAAATACCCTTCCTAGACACAATATGACCAAGGAATGCTACCGAACTTAGCTAGGACTCACACTTAGAGAGACCTCTCCCCTCTAAGCCACTGAAGTACAATCCTCAAGTGCCGCTCATGATCCTCTCTGGCATTGGAGTAGTCCAATATATCGTCGATGTAAACAAAAACAAGAAACCCAAATATGGTCGAAAGAAACCATTCATCAACTCTATAAATACGGTTGGGGCATCGGTTAGCCTAAAGGACATCACAAGGAACTTATAGTGCTCATATCTTATCCGTAAAGCTGTTTTCGATATGTCAAAAGCCCTGATCCTTAGTTGATGATATCTGGATCTCAAATTAACCTTGGAAAACATGGTTTTATCCTGAAGCTGGTCAAACAGCTCGTCAATTCTAGGGAGAGGATGCTTGTTCTTAACTGTCACTTTGTTCAGTTGTCTATAATCAATGTATATCCTCATTGAGTTGTCCTTCTTCTTCACTAACAAAATAGTAGCTCCCTATAGAGACACATTAGGGCGTATGAACACCCTTACTTAAGAGATCTTAGAGTTGTTCCGTTAGCTCCTTCAATTCTGTTTCGCCTTGCTCCCCATAGAGACACACGAGGGCGTATGAACACCCTTACTTAAGAGATGTTGGAGTTGTTCCTCTAGCTCCTTCAATTCTGTTTCACCTTCTGATACCTTACCATTGACATACCTCATCGGACCTCAACCACACTCAAATCTTTTCGAATTATAGAACAATCTAAGGCTAGCCATACATTCATCTATTAAGTTCATTACCTCTTTTTCAGAGCTGTATCAAATTCCAAGCCACACGATGACATCTCATATTCTCGCACAAAACACCAAGCATGAGTTCCCGCCACTAAAGGATCACCTATGGGGTAGATACATGCACAAGCACATGCATATGGTCACACAATATTCAGAAACCCAACAATAACACACACGATACGAATTGAAAGAATAAGAGGGAATTTCTTAACAGTCTTTGTAGCCTTTCAAGGATAAGTAATGGATCTCTCCACAAAGATCTTAAGACTCTACCTCACTGAGCTTGTACATATGTGAGACGTATGAAACTAGGGCTCTGATACCAAATTTTCATGATCAAAATTTTAGGTGTGCTGACACTCACCTAACCCACCAACGCGAGTCAGCCTGCAACTCAAGTAACTTAATAATAGAGAGTAAAAGTGGAAGATAATAGTCTAATAATATAGATAAGCGGAAGATAACTAACTACAATTATCCTAAGGATTGGTGTCACATGTACAAGCCTCTAAGTATAGATTACTTAAATGAAATACAAGTCATAATGTCTAGTCCTCAAATAAAATAAGAACATAAAATGGAATCCTCAAGCCTGTTGAAGACATAGGCATCTACCTCGCAAGAAATCCGAAAGCTTGATCCAACAAGAAAGAAGTCTAGCAGGATGGACTGGGCTCACAACCTACAAAAATGTAGCAAGGGGTGAACACTAAATAATGGGGTACTCAGCAAATGGAACTAACATGAAGTAAAGCAATGTAGAACACAAATAACTTCTTAAATCCCAACCACAAGTCACCGAACTACAACCTTGCACTCAGAAAAATCCCAGGACAACATAATGTATAGATCATAGTAAAATAGACACACACATCTGCTAGCATAGTATCTCAACACACTAGCATATAAATAGATCTAACACTTAAACCAAGACAAGGGGTACAATAAGTGCACAATCTCATAAATAATATACAACTACATCTATTAGATAAGATATGAGATGAAATGGATTCCGTGAGATATACATAATGCAATGCAATGTCAAATAAACTTGATGCATGTTTGCCCTATGATACACGTCTGTTGAACATATATATATGCCTCAATCGGCACCCATAGGGGCCACAAAAAGACCATGTATCTATTAGAAACATTTCCTTTAGGCAATAACCTTCATATTTAGCCGGAACCATTTTCCTTTGGCTTTTCATTCCTTTTCTTCCTTTTCTTTTTCACTAGCCGGAATCATTTCCCTTCGACTTTCATTTCTCTTCTTTCTTTTCTTTTTCACTGGCCGAAATCATTTTTCTTTGGCTTTTCATCATCAATGGATCATCAAGCAAGCTTATAATAATGACACATTCAGGTTTAAGGAAATAGAATACGCAAGATGTCGATATGCATCATGTATATCAATAATAGAAATTGAATAATTCTCAAGTGTCTCAATATCACCACAATATCAATGCTGCATCAATCATGACACAATATAAGCACCATCTCGCTATCAATAACAACTGATTCACAAGATCACATAGGGTATCATTCCACAATTAATTTATAAGTCAATATATTACCATAAGGACAATCATTCACTCTAAAATATTATGATCAAATCTACGATGACACAACTCTACCTCCAAAGTATTCAAATCCATTCGCACAGGAGCATACAAGGTTCATCCATACTTAATAAAATGTTAGAAGTCTACCTGCCTTAAATAAAGTCTCAAAATCAAGAAGAAATCACCGTTTTTCTCCTTATACGATACTCCAAATCACTACAATCTATTCAAATATGGCATCACAATTACATAACAAATCTAATGACACTAAAATCAATTAATTTGGAGAGAAAGGGTAAAATGGTAAAAAATCTCATGCTAAAAATAGTTGCCAGAATCTGAAATTTTTTTTACATCAACACGTTCTCCTCGTAATAAGAATTCCAATGGTGAAAACCAATTTGAAATGGAGCTAGAATAAGAGAGAAATCGTCAATTAAAGTTTAGGAATCAAAATCTTAAAAACCTCCAAATTCCACCATTTAAAATCCGAAATTAGAAGTTAAAATCACAAATTAAGCATATAAATCTATGAAATAGGTTGAAAAATAGTTACCCAATCACTTTGCCTTGAACACCCACGAAATCTCTCTCTCAAATGAACCTTTAAAGTGTAAAAATGGTGAAAATATTATTTATTAGCGAAAAAAACACAGACAGAATAATCACAAACTACTCAAATAAGAAATAACTTGAAATAACTTTTGAATTTCTTGAAATGCTGTTACTACCATAACTAGGTCTCTTATAATTAGTAATGAATTCCCGCCCTTACTGCCATAAACAGTTCTCTTATTTCCCGTAGACACATAAGAGAGAGCACATAGTGCTGTCTTGTGTGTCAAAAAAAGAAGTGATGGAGATTAAGGAGAATAATGTTCAGTTTCATGCTTCTCCTTGTGATTGTGAACTGATAATGCAATTGTTGAAGTTTGTGGCTGGAAAAAGCTTACCAGGATTCATTGGGTTTACGGATGTTTACAGTAAAGAGCCATGGGAATTGATGGGAGAGAGTTCCAAGAAAACTCACTACTTCTTGACCCAATTGAAGAAGAAGGATACAAGATTCAATAGAACTACGAGGGGCGGTGGGAGTTGGAGCCAGCAACATAAAGGAAAACCCATTCTTGATGAGGATGAAAAGCTGGTTATTGGGTACAAGAGAACCCTCAAATTCAAGCATAAGAAAGACCCCTCTTTGAATGGCCGATGGATGATGAAGGAGTATTTTCTTGCTGACTCTCTTCTTCGTCAGTTGAAATCAAACGAGACTAAAGATTTTGTTATCTGTGCAATTAAGAAAAACCCTAGATCAGTAATCAAGGGTAATGCTTCTGAAGCTTCGGATGATGTTCTTGAGTATAAGAGTTTTATTGATCGTGTATTGCAACACATGGAATTGGAGACCCAAGAACCCAAAGAAGAAACTGATATCTTTGGAGGGGAAAATCAAGAACCCGATTGGCTTTCTCTACTGGATTTTGAGGATCATGCTTTAATGCAAAATTGCTTGAATTTCTAATCAACAACCAATGGGATTTCTAAGGAATTTGACGGATATATGTTGGTGTCAACAGAATTTTGTAATTAACACTGAGATGTAGTCATTTATTTAGGTCTCTGTTGATAATGAATGACTTGTAGAATTCATTTGATTTGTCATTTTTGTAGGTCTCTATTTGTTTGATACTGAATAAAGCATTATTAGAATTCATTTTCTGACATGTGTATCTACTGATTATTCTTGGTTTTCTCCTAGGATCATGCATTCAGGTGTCTGGGACTGTATCTGAATTACCAGAATTCTTCGCACTTCATGAGATTTACACTTTCTTTGCATATTATGTTTTCATGTGCTGACTTTGGTCTGCCTTTTTTGCAGTCATCTTCTTGTTCGTTGGCGTTGAACAGTCTTGCCTATTTTGGTGCTAGCAGGTTTCCCTGAGCTTTCAGTATCTCTGTCCTCTCCTTTCTATTTGCTGCAGCTTTACTCTATTCTTAAAGATATAACCAGTTCCAGTTTTAGCATTTATTTTGTCATAATTCACTCATCTATGCACACTATGTCAAGTAATAGTGTCATTCGGAGACTAGAAATATTGTTTTTCTTACTTGATTATGAATGCCAAATAATTCAGGAAGTACATTAGATATTTCTCTCCAAGAATTTGATAAACTTTGTATCTGATATCCTTTATTTTTCCCCATATATGTGGATAGTTCGACTTTAGTGCCTTCAAGTACATGTTATGTCGGCTGCATCAGAAATCTTGACCTGTTTTGTTCTCAATCAGTCTTCATCTGCTTATGCATATGCTTGTGCTACATCTCAATGTTTAATGTGAAAAGTTTGACATAAGTTTTGTGTACTAATTTGTTGTATATCTGGCTTAATTTGCACATTTGAATGTAAGAAGAGTGGTCTTATTTCTGCATAATGATTTTCTTTTTAACTCTGTATCCTTGCGTATTCTCAAGATGTTTTTCTCTAGTTCTTGAAGTCCTAATTTACCTGAACTAAAAGTTATATGTTATAGCTATAGGTTCTCGAGATTCGAGAATGAGAGAGAGATGGCGATTAAGGAAAAGCAATAGGACAGGAGAGCTTGGGCTGGGTTTGTATTACTATAGCTTCATGGGTCCTAAATTGAGTCTAGTCTTGGGTCGAGGGTCAGGCTGGAGGTAATTAGTAAGAACACATTTTTTGCATCAAATTCACTTTTGCACTTGCGCGACATCATTTGATATTTTGGTAAGGGTAAGTTTAAAAGAGAGAAGGAAAGGAAGACGTGGTCTGAAGCATGGTATGGGTTGATGGAACTTTGTAATGCTTCATTTTATGGTTATATTTATATTTCTGTTTTGGGGATGTATCCAGCTTTTAGTGGTTTCTACATGACTTGTTTTTTTCATGTTTGTCGAATTGGAGAGATTTGCTTGATGTGTATCTTTTTCTTCATTTTCCTGTACTATCATGTCTATTATCTTACTACTTACTAAAAGAAGATCATGGCACTGTAGTATCGTTGCCGAATTTTTAAAGCATGACGTCCAAACATTGGAGAATAATAAGTTCTGCATAATAATCTGGTATTTAAGTGAAGAAGATTAGAGAGGCGAGCACATTATCCGCGAGTTTAGAAGACTGCGGTTGTTCCCAAGGCTTGGCCTGAGATGGATTTCTGAGTCATATGAAAAAAGTTTTCTATGGAACTTTGCAACTCTTTTCTTGAAGATATTCTCATTTGCAGTGATCAGTGTTGGCCCTCTAAATTGGTTAGTTCTCTTGTTGACAGCACACCTAACTTGAATCTAGTTTATGGTGGAGGTTTAACTTGTTCTCTTTGTTTGGAGATATGCACTTACAATTTTTCTGTTAAATACTAAAATACCTTCGCTGTCTTGGCGTAAGGTTCACCATTAGTGGTTTGCTACTTGATGATGGATCAACAGGTTATCTCCCCATGTTTTTACACATTTAGCTCCAACTGTCACGTGAAGAAACACATGTTCTTTGGAGCTTTAGTTATCGCAATTCTGCTTCTTTCACTAGGAGACGATACAAAGAACCTAATATCCGCTTTCATTATTTCCCTCTTATTCTTAACTGCCTAAGTTGAGTGATATAATCCCATCCCTAGCCTCTCTCTTTGTGATTCAAGTTCTCTCTCAATTCCCATCTCTATTGAATCACATGACAAAGTAGGGCATGAGGAGTGTAGAATGTACACAAACCTTACCACTATCCCATGGAGATAGAGAGACTATTTTCGAAAGGCCCTCGGCTCAAGTAAAAGTAGAAAACAATAAATATAGGATAATGGCTAAAACAAGTGAGCAACAATGATTATGTGTCAGAAATTCATTTGAGATGTGTAAAATTTATTTGAATGTAATTCAACTGTAGTCCCTAGTTTGTATTCACTAAAAAAGTAGAATATAATGTGACTTGTAAAAAAATTAAGTTGTGATTATTACTACTTGCCAAAATTCAACGAGCGTTGCAGTGGCGAGTTCTATAAATGTCTTCTTTTTCTCACTCTTTCAAAGTATGAAAATTTTTGTTGATGCTTTTGATAATAGGGATGATTGAAACGGTATATTAGGTACCATGTATTGTATATTAAAAAGGCCACAGTTGCTTCACTATTACAGTACATTCAATTGTCATCTATTTATCTTCTATAACAATAATTGTAACATTTTCTCTCTCAATGTTTATATAATACTTCAACATGGTACAAAATTCAAAAAAATATAGAAGAATTTTTTATCTTGTGTGTTTGAATATTTCATGTGGAAAGTTAAAATTAAAGAGTTGTTAAAAAGAGAAAGAGATATTCTTTAGGGACTAAAAAAAATAAGACAAACATATTGAAAGGAAAAGAACAGTTTTTTTTTGTAAGATCACTTTTGTAATAATAATTATTATGTTAGTCTTTTGAAGGTAAAAAGGCATGAGCATAAGAGAGCTTTAATAAACTTTCTCTAATTTAGAGAGGAGTCGTAACTTTGGTCCTTTTGATAAGCATCAATCGGCTTGGGGATTGAACAAAAGAATTTAAAAAATTATTATGGTGATAATCGAGATTTTTTTTTAATATTTGAGTGCTTTTTGTGATAGAGGAAAAAATTATTGTGATATAACTTGATATATGCAACGTTGTGGTTCCGAGGTAATTATTCTAACTGGCTATAAAATATAAATCTTTTCTGTATTTTTTAGACATGAAATTTTCTCCTCTTCTGCAAAAACTTTTCTTACAAAATTTGTGTTTGCATGTGAAGTCATTGTTGGTTCTTTGAGTTTGTCGAAATTATAAAAATTTGAGTTATCGCTATTTTTGTAATGGATTATCTATTTTATCCTGGAAGAAAAATAATCCACAATTTCAAGTACATTAAGGGGATCAAATTCCTTAAGGACACAGAGTAAATTTTATGGATTCAGATAGTTTTATAATTTTATTTTATTTATTTACTGTTTGTATTACTGTTTGAATACAGAGGGACAACAAGCTTAAGAAATTTAATAAGCTGTTTTTTTTTTGTATTCTTACTTTCTGAATTTTTTGTATCTTCTGAGGTTTTAGTTTTGTATCTGTTTGTGATAGAAATAAGTAATATACAGATTCAGTCTTATTGATTAGTGATCTATATACTAAATTTTCTATCCACTTGTGACAAAAACAATGTCTAATCCAAGTGAAGTCAATGTTGGAACGATGAATATTGTAGAGACATCTTCTGCAAATCTCTCAAATGTTGCACCTGTAATTTCACCGACGAAAAAACCTGCAAAATTTTTTGTGTTGATTTCAAGAGGTGGTAGCAGTAAACTTGTTGTGACCCAATTTCAAGAGTCGTTGGTTATAATTTATGATCTCCTTGCAGAAGATATAATGTTATCTGATACCTGTTTTGAACATATTAAACTTGTTCTTAATACTTACACAATTTTTAATCTAGGATTGGTTGTGAATGAAGTTTTTCAAGTGGCAGCCATCAGTCACTGGCTAGAGGGCGATCGACCTTCATGCCACGACGATCTATATGGAAGGGCTGTTTTGTTGATGCATTCCTCTTGAGAATGAAGAAGAAGAGAGATCTTCTTTTTAACAGGAAAATTTGGTCACGTAGATCTTCTATTTCGCCGGAATTCGTTGATTGCTCCGTACGAATTTACAATGGAAAAACTCTTGTGAGAAGTTACCCCTACTTCGAAAGGACTTCAAGAACTACTTAAAGTATAAACGCGAGGAGATGACTATTGAAGATCTCATCGTACTCTTAAGAATTGAAGAGGATAACAAGGCAGCAGAAGAGGTCACAAATAAATTCAACAATAGTAGGAGCAAATATTGTTGAAGAAGGGCCAAATATCAAAAAGACAAAGAAGTCATCTGGACCTAAATGTAATCTGCCTAAAAAAATGTTTAAAGGCAATTGTTATAACTATGGGAAAGTTGGACATAAAGTTGTTGATTGTCGCTCTTCAAAGAAGCAAGAAGAAAAAAAAATCAAGCAAATATAATTGAAAAGAATGAAGAAGTGGAGAACCTATGTGCCATGTTGACTCAATGCAACTTAGTAGGAAATCCCAAGGAGTGATGGCTTGATTCTGGAACCATTTCACATATTTGTACAATTAAAGAAGCCTTTGTAACATATGCACCCACTGCACCTGATGAGACTATATATGAAAATTCTTTCGCAGCAAAAGTTAAAAGTTATGACAAAGTATGTTTAAAGATGACATTAGGCAAGGTGGTGACTCTAAACAGAGTTTGTCATGTTTCAGAAATGAGGAAGAACTTAGTTTCTGCTGGTCTCATGGTCAAGAATGAATTTAAATGTGTTCTTATTTTAGATAAAGTGATAAAGTTATAATTAGCAAAAATGAGATGTATGTAGGAAAAGGCTACCTTACTGAGCACATTTTCAAACCGAATGTAATGGTTGTTGAAAGTAATAAATACTTGAGTCAAATGATCTATGACATTCACATTTAAGACATGTCAATTATAAAACCTTGCAAAAAATGAGCAAGCTTATGTCCCTGTGACACCCTGTGTTTCTCGTCTTCTATAATATAAATAGTGTGGCATGTTATATCAGGAATATGTGATTTTTGATAGCACCTAAGGTACCAGCATGTTTAAACAGAACATCAGAACCCTAGAGGCCTAGCTAAGTGTACTAATTTTTTGTTATGAAAATGGGACGTGATAAATATGGACTTCATCACTGGGTTGCCTCATACTCCATGCAGGTATGACTCTATTTGGGTAATCATTGATAGGTTGACAAAATCTGCTCATTTCTCACTAGTAAGAATGACATATTAAGTGTAGGATTATGCTAAGTTTTACATTTAAGAGTCTGTTCACCTTCATGAAGCTTCATTATCTATTATCTCTAATAAAGGGTCTCAATTTACAACACATTTTTGAAAGTCTTTTTTTTAGAAGGGTCTGAACACTCAACTAAATCTTAGCACCACTTTTCATCCACCAATTGATGGACAAGCAGAACGTACCATTCAGATTGTCGGGGATATGTTATGTGCCTATGTGCTAGACTTTAAAGGAAGCTGAGATGAACATCTACCTCTTATTGAGTTCACTTATAATAACTTATGAAGCACTATACGAGTGAAGATGTAGGTTGCCGATCGATTGATTTGAGGTTGGGGAGGCAAAATTGCTAGGCCCTAATCTAGTTCAATAAGCGATGGAAAAAGTGAAATTTAGTAGAAACTAATTACAAACAGCCCAGAGTTAGTAGAAGTTTTACATGGACGTTCGACGACAAGACTTAGAGTTGATGTAAAAGATTAGATTTTCTTGAAAGTATCACCTATAAAGGGTATCATGCAATTTGGAAAGAATGAAAAGCTTAGTTTGAGATAGGCCGGACCATATAAGATTATTTGAAATTAACAAGGTGGTATACGAGCTTTATTCGCCTGAAGCTAATCCAACAGATCATCAATTCTAGAGAGAGGATACTTGTTCTTAACTGACACTTTGTTCAGCTGTCTATAATCAGTATACATCCTCATTGAGTAATCCTTCTTCTTCACTAACAAAATAGTAGCTCCCCATAGAGACACATTAGGGTGTATGAACACGCTTACTTAAGAGATGTTTGAGTTGTTCCTTTAGCTCCTTCAATTCTGTTTTACCTTTTGATACCTTACCTTTGACATACCTCATCGGACCTCAACCATACTCAAATCTTTTCGAATTATAGAACAATCTAAGGCTGGACATGCATTCATCTATTAAGTTCATTACCTCTTTCTCAAAGCTGGGTCAAATTTCAAGCCATATAATGACATCTCATATTCTTGCACAAAACACCAAGCATGAGTTCCCGCTACTAAAGAATCACCTATGGGGGTAGATGTATGCACGGGCTAAGGCATATGGTCACACAATATTCAGAAACCCAACAATTACACGCCCGATAGGAATTGAAAGAACATAGTCCAGAGGTATGTGGTTGTGATGGAAGGAGCACTTACTTCTTTATTATCTACCTATGATTAGGTTCTCTTTAGGTTACTTTGGTACTCACCCTTATTTTTCTACACATGTGTGTAGGTTGTGAGCCTGGATCCTGCTGACATTCTTCTTCTTGTTTTGGACCAAACTATTTATAGTTTAGAGGTAGTTGCTTGTTGCTCCAGCATACTCTCAAGACTACTGAGTATCTTTTATTAGTTTTATTTTATTTCAGAGACAAAGACTATTGAAACTTGTATCATTTCTTTCTTATTTTGATGTATTAGAAGCTTTACCTTATGACAACCAATTCTTGGATGGTTTTAGTTTGAATTTATGCCCCTTATGCTTTATAACCTTGTTATTCTTAATGTTATATAGACCTCCTTATTTAACATTGTGGTGCTTTTTGTTCTTCTAGCAACATGTTTGGAGTTTCAAAGTCTCTAGTTCTCCATTTACTCTTCTTGTTTTGTGTGTGGAGATACCTTTGGTGCAGTGATTTAGGTTTTCCTCTTGTCTTGTTAGTTTTAACCTATTCTTTTTTGTTGAGCTTTTTTTTTCACTTTTGCTTAAGGGTTCTTGAGTCTGGTAGGAAGCTTCTTTGGAACATCATGTTGATGCTTCATCAAGTACCATATTTACTGATATATATGTTTATTAGTGCTTGGGACACAACACCTTGATCCTTTTCTTTGTTCATCGTAATAGATAGAGATGCAACTAGTAGTCTTTTTATCAAATTTGGTACAAAGATTATTTAGAGTGAACACATACACATACATATAAATAATCGAGATCCTATGATACTCCAATTGAAGGAGGCCATCCATAAACAGAAAGTGATGGTCTTCTCCAAAGGGGGAGATGGAGTGTTGAGATACCAGAGTAGATTGTGTGTCCCAGATGTTGATGGTATTCGACAAAGGATTATGGTGGAAGATCATAGCTCTAGATATTCCATTCATCCTGGCTCTACTAAGATGTACCACGACTTGGGAGAAGTCTATTAGGGAATGGAATAAACAGGAATATTGTTGAGTTAGTTTCAAAGTGCCCGAATTGCCAGCAAGTTAAAGTTGAACATCAAAGACCATGTGGATTGGCTCAGAACTTTGAGATCCCTGAGTGGAAGTGGGAGATGATCAATACGGATTTTATTACTAGTCTACCAAGGTCTCAAAAGCAACATGATTTGATCTGGGTGATTGTGGATAGGATGACCAAATCGGCTCACTTCTTAGTAGTTAAGACAACTAACACTGCGGAGAAGTATGCCAAGTTGTACATCCAAGAAATTGTGAGGTTGCATGAGGTTCCCTTGTCCATAGTCTCGGACGGAAAAGCTTAATTCACCTCCCAATTTTGGAGATCTTTCTAGAAAGAATTAGGTATGAAAGTGAATTTGAGTACAACTTTCATCTATAGACAGATGGTCAGACAAAGCGTACTATCCAGACGTTAGAGGATATGTTGAGAGCCTATGTTCTTAATTCAAGGAAAATTGGGATGATCACCTTTCAGGTAGAGCGCACTATTCAGATGTTAGAAGATATGTTAAGAGCTTGTGTCCTTGACTTCAAGGGGAATTGGGATGACCATCTGCTATTGATTGAATTTGCGTATAATAATAGTTATCATGCAAGCATTCAGATGGCTCCCTATGAAGCTTTATATAGGAGGAGATATAGATCACTAATTGGATTGTTTGAGGTTGGAGAAGCGGAGTTAATTAGGCCTGATCTTGTCCATCAATCAATGGAGAAGGTTAAGGTCATCAAAGAGAGGTTGAAAACTACACAAGGTTTCCAAAATTCCTACACCGATGTGAGGAGAAGAGACTTGGAGTTCGAGGTAAATGATTGGGTATACTTGAAAGTGTCATCTATGAAGGGTGTCATGAGATTTGGGAAGAAGGGTAAATTGAGTCCACATTATATTGGGCCTTATCAGATTGTGAAGAGGACTGGGAAGGTTGCTTATGAGCTAGAGTTGTCTTCTGAGTTAGACGGTATTCATCAATGTACCACGTGTCGATGTTGAAAAAGTGCTTGAGAGATCCTGCCTTGGTGATCCTTGTTGAGAGTATTGGAGTGAAGGATAACTTGTTTTATTTCATCTTGCTTTAGAGTTAGACTTGATAGCTTATTTTTGTCTTGAGGTAGCCATGGGTCTGTCATTGGCACCGCTTGATATGATAGTAATAGAGGCTTCATAGACTAGAGTCGAATTCAAAATCCTTGATTGTCAAATTTGCAAGTTCNATTTTGAGATTAATTTTGAGTCTATTCGTATCTTGATATCCACCTTTACTCATCATTCGAGGTCAAATGATCCCAAGGGGAGTGATGTAACACCCAGTAAAATTACCAAAATACCCTTAGAGTAGAGACGTGTGCATAACGCATCTGCCCATGCTCCATTTGTAATTTTGAGTCCGAATATACGATCAACATGAAAAATTAAGTGGGAAAATGATCTCGGATGATTTTTAGAGCGACCCGATCAAAAAATAATTTTTTTGATGCAAAACCCGAAATTAGTGGCAGTGCGCGCCATAGGCGCTACGTGCCTTGGAAGCAGACCCAGCCTTATATTTTTTTATATTTTTTTGACGAAGATTGAAAAACTCGTTCGAAAATTTTTTAAAAGAACATACACTTGTACGCGATGGGTCCGTGTTGCGGACTCACTTCTCCGAGGTGAATTTTTTTTTAAAAATTTGTAAGGGGCATTTCAGACAATTGCCAACCCCTTCTAAACTCAAAACACAATCTGATTAGGTTGTTTTGAGCGTAAAAAGGTTCAAAAACTCCATTCTAAGTCCTTTCCTAACCACTTGAAAGACTAGGGCATGAGAGAAGAGAAGAGAAAAGCGTAGATTGAAGAATTCAAAGGAAATTCTTGAAGTTGATTGTTGATAGCTTTATCCCAAGTGTGTAAGGCTAAAGCAAAAGCATGAGATTGCTCTCTCATGTGCCCTATAGATGGTCTTAGATGAGAGTTCAAAGTTCATTAGTCTACATGCATAATTCTTGAAAGCTTATTTTTACTACATGTATTTTAGTATGTTAATGATCATCATAAACTCTTTTTCTTGAATTGAATTCTTTACACGAGTTATTGCATAAACCTTACATGTTAACTTTTAAAAACATGCATGAAAGAAGATAGAGATTGAATCTAGAGTCTTGATTGAGAATGTCGATTGTGATTATGATTGTGAAAGTGAGAATGGTGATAGGTTGATAGTACTTGATGGTCCATAAATCTTCCCAAATGAATTCTAATGATTTGTCTATTCGATTGTTCCCTAATGATTGTTCTAAGCCTTGAACTATTGATTGAGATGTTAATTGATGAGATGATGAGAGTCCCTATGAGTCTGATTGAATGATGAGTATCTTCACGAGGTTGATTGTGATAGCTTGATTGGGATGGATTGTCTTATGAGCATTGAGTCTTGGGAGGAGTATCGAGCACCTTAAGAGTAAGAGTTAGTCCAACTCACACTCATTAAACTACGTAGCCAGGCATAGGTAAGGATTTAAACCACTACATTACATTGCAGTTCCCTCTTGATAGAGTTCCTAAAATAATAGAGGACTTGTTTGATTTGCTGGTGGTCCCTAGTGGATTTGATTTGTTCCCTACCTGGCAATGATGGGTCACTTGTCTACTCTTTCTTCTTGCTTTAGATAGACATTTGACATGTTGATTTGCTATTATTCTTGAGTTGATTTATGTTCCATATTATTCTACCTGTTTCGGTTTCATTCATCTATTTTACATACCGTACATTCTACGTGCTGACGCCACTCGAAACTGCATCATTTTATGATGCAGATATAGGGATTAAAGATCATCAATAGGTGCATCGTTGAGGATCTAGGACGTTCAGCTGATTGGTGAGTCTTCCCTAGTCCGAAGAATTCATTACTTTTATTTCATCTTGCTTTAGAGTTAAACTTGATAGCTTATTTTTTAGTTGAGATAGTCATGGGTCTGTCATTGGCACCGCTTGATATGATAGTAATAGAGGCTTCATAGACTAGAGTCGAATGTCGATTGTTGAGATTTGTTTAGCTAGTTCTTTCTACTAGTCTTTGTCGATTGTTGAGATTTGTTTAGCTAGTTCTTTCTACTAGTCTTTCATTATTATATCATTGTGAGATTAGATAGATGTGTCCATTTACATTCTTTATGTCTTCTGCTGATTAGTAGAATTTATTGATTGAATGATTATGATGAGGCCAAGTTCGCTTGGGGACTAGCAATAGTCTTTAGGTGTCGGTCACGTCTTGGGTACCCTCCTAAGACGTGATATAATGTACTGTTTGACTAATAATTTAGCTAAGTGAGATTGGAATCTGTTTCATTGAGTCTAGTTAAAATGGTCAGAAAACAATTGAGGGTGCCATAGCTGCTAACAGAGAGGATTGAGGACATTCAGAAAATGATGGTGCAGATGAATGTACAAGTATGTCATATATTTAGGGAAGTAAATCAGGTAGCAAATTACACTGCTGATTCAGCTATCAAATTAGAGAGTAAACAACAGTATCACAACTTCAGCAAAGGGAGGGCATTAATTAATATAGACAAGTAGCACATGACAGTAATGACAATGTCTAGCATTTTTACATACAGAGCATCAAGTGCAGAACCATAGAGTCATAACATATACAAGAAATTTTAGAAGCAAAAAGGTTGTACAAGGGCTAATCTATGCCAGCGAACCAAACATCAGCAAAAGAAGAGGAGACGGAAACTAGATGTAGCATTAAGGTAGGCTTGAAGCTAGGAGATACAACAGATGGAGGCGTTGAGTATCTGCTACCTCTTCCCTCACACTCCATCTACAAAAAGAAGAAGTGTGAGAGGTTGCATGACAGGTTAAACAACTGAAAGGGAAGGGAATTACAAAGATCTCAATAGATTCAAGCTTGGTTCATCCTCCACAGAGCTCTTCAAGAACTCCTAGGACAGCATATTTGACAAATGGATACTTTTAGATGGAAAGGGAATTGCGAGTAAAGTAGAAATAGAGGAGAGAGCTTATATACCTTTTAAAGCTGAGTGGATCTTCATCATGAGAGGGATGAAGGATGTTAATGATTTAGAGAAGACTTGGTGGGTACAACATCGACAAAGAGACAGAAATAAGGGATGTGAAGCACAATTAGGAAATCCTACTTGGAGTAGTGATTTTTTATATTTCAGGTTGGGTCTTAGTGGACCGACCTGGCCAATTTTATTTGGCTCAGCATATGGAGATTGATTTTTAGTAAAGGAGCCTGAGTCCAAGTGGGTTCTTGCTTTTATATTTGGATTTTCCATAGGCAAGTGGATGCTTTTTAATATATGCATTTAGCACATACAGTGTCTCCTCTAATCTCTAGTTGGGGAATGCCTTACAATTTTGAACACTCGAAATTTCTAAATGAAAAGACATTTCATAACATCGGTCATAAGTGAGTGATTTCTCCGCTTAATGGCTTCTTAAAGATACTTGAATAAATAAAATATAGAATAACATTTTCAAGACATTATGTTAGGAAAACATATCAAAAATTCAAGAAAAGACACAACACATGTCAAATTCTTTGTGTCATATAACAAGCCCAAATATTAAAAAATGTATCTAATCATTGAAAGCTATACGCTAATTTAAAAAATACTTACAAAGTAGATTATAATTATTTTTGTGTATATGAAAAAATTAAAATTACACATACACGTACACACATATATATATATATATATAATGTTGATTAGGTTTGGATTCAATTTGATTTTTTTCCTATCAAAAAACAAACAAAATCAAGAATGGTCAATATCTTTTTTTCAACACCAAATTACAAGTTAGTTTTTCGTGATTTGACACTCAAAATAAAATTTAGAAAGATTGGCCAAACAAAATTTGCTTATCAAACTAAAAATGGTATTATTATCTTTTCAAATAAATTAACCAAACATAAACTATTTTTCTCCGAGAATACTTTTTTAATGTTATTTTGTTAATAACACTTTTTGAAATAAATAGTTTATGCAGATTGGCCAAATAGACTCGTATTTTTGTCCTCTTAAACATGCTGAAGTAATGTAAATTAAGTTTAAAATATTAGATAATATTGACTTTTGAGATTTTTTGAAGTGAAAAAATAATTATATTTTAGATGGATTAAAACTAGGGAAATGGATCGGAGTAATAGGAAGTCAGTTATTTTAGGTGATTGATGTTTTGATATTACACATATTCAATTAACTTTAGTGTACTTTCTTTCATCAATTGAATGACCAAATTATTATTTCAATTAGCTAAACTCAAACAAAATTAAAGATAAATGCAGTATCATATAACCTGTCAATAATATTACTTTTTTTATATTATTTAGATTAGAAATTCATATCGTGGTTGGTCAATTCAAAGAATGTTTTTATTATTAGTATAGCTTTATTTGCTTAGTTCATTTATTACAGTTTATTTTAATTAGCTAGAGTTCAAAACTGTTAAACTTATGCTATAGCCTAAAACAGATGAACATAGCTAGCATTTATTATTTTACATAATTTCTAAAAGATGTCTAAATTCATTTAAAGAGTGAAAGGAAATTATATGCAAATTAATTACTGAGACATTCATTCCTCTCTTATAGTCCTGTTAGCAACTTTGACGTTACTATTTTCTTCATCCTTCCACTCCTTGTTTATTTATTAAATTAAATACACTCACAAATTAACCATTTCATGTCTAATATTTCGTTATGGCAAAATTGATGATACTTGGAATTGTAGCATTGTTTTTTCTTATTGTGGCACCAATAGGACTAGGCTTGGAAGATTCATATGATCCAGAAATATATGAGGATATGGTGGAGGAGTATGGCAAAGATTTGCTTGAGTCTCCACTGTATACAATTCCTGATGACTACGGACCGACATCGTCACCTGAGCCACACCCTGAATTTCAGGTACAAGTGAAGGACTGCCTGGAGAAGATTTCGGACGATTGTGGGGTCATCATATTCAACAAGATCTTCGACAGCGGTAAGTACACCGATGTCCAACAGTGTTGCCCACAACTTTTGAAATTGGGGAAGAAATGTCATAACGCTATTATTCAATCCACTATTGGCAGCCCTGAAATGAAGGGACTCAACCAAACCCAGGTTTGGATAAATAATGACAATCTTTGGAACGAATGTCATTCTGGTTCCCAGTATAATATTTATGCTTTCAAATAAATGAAATTGGTTATATGGAACAAATGTTAACATACTGACACGCATTGTCTTGCCATGCATATCTTGTTTCAAGTAAAATAATTAACTACGTTATTTCATACCTTTTTTTTTCCTCACGAGTATGTATTACTCGGATATATTGTTTATGTGTATGATTCTTTAATAAGATGAGAGTAGTATTTTTTTAAAAAAAAATTATTATTATTCTTATTAGATAGGGATATATATATAGGGGTGGATTGGAAAATGGAGAGAGGAATTATATGGTAGGAATCAAAAGATCCTCACCAATATGTTGAAAATTTTTAAATAATCCACTCAAAATCACAAATAAATCACTAGATAGATATGTGAATCTATAAGTATGGTAACAATACTAATCTTGTTCTAGAGAAAGAGAAAAACATTGTTCTTCTTACTCAAGAACCATTCTTTTTTAAAAGATTCAAAGTCCTTCTTTAGGTTTAAAGGTATATTTTCAATAACTATCCTGTCAAACTTAAGAAAAGATCTATGAATTTTCAAATGTATAAGTTACATAAATCTCATTGTGTAAAGGGCAAATTTCAATTTGTCTCTACTTTTTCCAAAATTATCAAAATTCCTCGAAAACCAGCACTTTTTGATACTCTGAAAGCAGTTGTTGATACATTATAAAAGCAGTAATTTTCTTCCATAAATAAAACTAATTGATGCAAATTTGGTTATTTTCAATTAAAAAAAAAACTTATTGTATTCCTATTGAAAAAGAGGAATTAATTCTTTAATCATAAATTAGACTACCTAATAGAAATCCACCTGTTTCCTATAAAATACTTAAAAGAGTTCGTCCAGTGAGAAAAATTTAAAAATCAAGTATAGACTACCTAATAGAAATCCTCCGGTTTCCTATAAAATACTTAAAAGAGTTCGTCCAGTGAGAAAAATTTAAAAATCAAGTAGGCGATATATTTTTTTTTAAAAAAATCAAAAAGTTGCAGCTGATTCACGACAAATATTTATATTATGTTGAGGCATTCTAAAATTTGTGAATGCGATGTTTGTTACTCAAAATACAAGAGTGATGAAATAGTGATTGTATAGACAATTTCATTTACAAATCTAAAAACGCTCATTGCAGCAGAGTTGGACATCGACGAGACGAGAAAAAAAAGTATAGAAATAAGATACATCATCGAAGGAAATTCTTCTTTGATGATCATTAGGACGACATGGGGGTTCGTTTGTATATGAAATTGAAGAAAAATGAGCATGCAGTTTTTAAGTATCCATTGTGTATAGATGTGTCAGACAAAAATATTGAAGAGATACACGACTTTGATACTAGTGCCGGAGAAATTGTGTGTGTTGAAGATTCAAGAAAAGATACATAAGCTCTTGTTGTGGTTGAATCTAGAGATAGTGATTCATGTTACTTTTCAGGATTAGAAACAACAAACTATATTATTGATACAAGTAACACATATGTAATTTTGTTTGCTCTAAAATTTCAATGCATTCAGTGATTTGTTTTGTTAGTTTTTCATGAAAAATAATTCTAGAATTACATTGAGATGCATTAAATTTATTATATGAATCATGTTTTCATTTATACGATATAAGATACATGATACTTGATATAACAATAAATTTGGGGCAGAGAAAAATGTATATGATACAATATATGTTAAATTTATTTTCAACTATTGTTGAAAATGAAAATGGTTGAGACAATGCATTTATTATTTTCTTATGGAATGATATGCTATCAGCAGTATAATTGGCAATTGGTGAAGGAATTATACATATAAATCATGGGAGAAAAATATGTGTTCTGACACATATCTGAACATGTATTAGATATGTATCACTATTTGATATGTGAAACTTGACGAAGATGCATGATATACAATATAAAAATGTGTTGACGATTTTCATAGGGTTAAGTTACTAAAAACACAATGCTTATATCTGAACATGTATTAGATACGTATCAGTACTTGATATGTAAAACTTGACGAAGATGCATGATACACAATGTAAAAAATGTGTTGACGATGTTCATATGATCAAGTTACTAAAAACACAGTGCTTGTAATTTTTAAAAGGGTGATACATAATATATTATACATTGAATAAAACGTGTACATATCTATAGTAAAAAAAAAAAACACCTACTTTGATGCGTGTATTTTATGTCATTTAGATGATCATTGATAAATGATGCATGTTATTCAACACATTGAATTGTATATTATATGTCACACACACACACACACACACATATATATATATATATGCAATTAAAAAATGTAAGATGCATGATACATATAATTGAATACTATATAACATATCATACATGGTAGATGATACTTGAATTATGATGAAAATTGATAAATAATACAAGTTATCAAACACATTGAGTGGTGTATTATATATCAAATATAAAGAAAAGTTAAAATATGTAAAATAGCTGATAAGTATACATGAATATTGTATAATATATTATACGTGATAGATGATACTTAGAATATGATGTATTATAGAGTTCGGAACTA